>SKCR01046762.1:0-55314 GCA_019454045.1 Zanthoxylum bungeanum
TCTTATTCACTTATAATTCTCAACACAGATCAACACAATGCACAGGTTAAGAAAAAGATGACTGAAGAAGATTTCTTCAGAAACAATCGGTGCATCAATGGAGGGAAAGATCTTCCTCAAGAGTACCTTGCAGAGCTTTATCACTCGATATGTGAGAATGAAATCCTGATGATACCAGAGCAAGGTGGTGGTTTTCCAGTGATGACAGCAAGTCGCTGGATTAATGTAATGCATAAATCCAAAGAAGCCACTCCATTCATCGTGTGTGATTCTAGGGCGCTCCTCGATCATGATATGTTTTCTATCTTGTCAGGTCCCACGGTTGCTGCGATGTCAGTGATTTTTGATCAAGTGGAGCGGGAAGATGTTTTGCAGAGGTGCGTTGATGGATTCTTGGCCATTGCCAAACTTTCAATGTGCTATCATGTTGGTGATGTCTTGGATGATCTGGTTGTCTCTCTCTGTAAATTCACAACCCTTTTGACTCCATTATCTGTTGAAAAAGCTGTTCTTTCCTTTGGAGATGACACCAAAGCCAGGATGGCACTGACAACAGTTTTCACTATAGTAAACAGGTATGGTGATTATATCCACTCGGGCTGGAAAAATATCTTGGACTGTGTCTTAAGCTTGCATAAGCTTGGCTTTCTTCCTGCTAGTCTGGCTAGTGATGCAGCTGATGATACGGAGTCCTCATCTGACCTAGAGCGGGAGAAACCTGCTACAAGTTCTGTATCAACATCACACGTAATACGTGTGGCCAATCCTTGGAAGTCTTCTAGCCTGATTGGCCGGTTCAGTCAATTCTTATCATTTGATACGGAGGAGCCACGGTTGCAGCCTAGTGAGGAAGAGCATGCCGCTCATCAGCGCACTCGTGAGATCATACAGAATTGCCACATTGATAGTGTATTTACAGAGAGTAAATTTCTCCAAGCTGAGTCTTTGCTGGATCTTGTGAGGGCCCTTATTTTGGCGTCAGGCAGACTCCATAAGGGTAATAGCTCTGGCGATGATGAAGACACAGGAGTGTTTTGCCTGGAATTGCTGATTGCAATTACACTAAATAACCGAGATAGGATTATGCTTATCTGGCATGGTGTTTATGAGCACACAGCCAATATTGTTCGGTCAACTGTAATGCCGTCCATGCTTGTAGAAAAGGCTGTGTTTGGGCTCCTCAGGATATGCCAGCGACTACTTCCCTATAAGGAGAACCTGACTGAAGAGCTACTCAAGTCACTACAATTAATATTGAAACTTGATGCCAGGGTGGCTGATGCATATTGTGAACCCATTACACAGGAAGTAATGCGCCTTGTAAAAGCAAACTCAACTCACATCAGATCCCACGTGGGATGGAGCACAGTCATTTCCCTACTATCTATCACAGCTCGACATCCAGAAGCATCAGAAGCAGGATTTGAGGCATTAGCTTTTATCATGTCCGAGGCAGCTCATCTGTTGCCATCAAATTATGTTCTTTGTGTGGAAGCAGCAAGGCAGTTTGCCGAATCTCGGGTTGGTGAGGTTGATAGATCTGTTTGTGCCCTAGATTTGATGGCAGGCTCTGTTGTTTGTCTAGTAAGATGGTCTTCTGAGGCTAAGAATGCAGTGGGGGAGGAGTCTGCTATTAAATTGAGCCAAGATATAGGGGAGATGTGGCTGAGGCTGGTTCAGGGACTGAAGAAAGTGTGTTTGGACCAGAGAGAAGAAGTTCGGAACCATGCTATTCTGGCATTACAGAGATCTCTTGCAGCTGTAGATGGGATTTGCCTTTCAAATGCCTTGTGGTTCCAGTGCTTTGATATGGTGATATTTACATTGCTTGATGATTTGTTAGAAATTGCTCAGGCTAACTCTCCAATAGATTACCGGAACATAGATGGCACTCTCGTTCTAGCCATGAAATTGATGTCGAAAGCATTCTTACAGCAACTGCAGGATCTCTCGCAACAACCATCCTTTTGCGAACTTTGGCTTGGGGTTCTCAATCACATGGAGAACTATATGAAACTAAAACTTCGAGGAAAATGTTCTGACAAGATTCATGAATTAATTCCCGAGCTTCTGAAGAACAATCTTCTGGTGATGAAGACGGCTGGCATTGTCCTGCTGAATGATGATATTGGAAGGGATAGCTTTTGGCAGCTTACATGGTTGCATGTCAAGAAAATATCCCCATCCCTGCAATCAGAAGTTCTCACTAACCATGAATTGGAACAATTGAAAGCAAAGCTTATAGAAACTGAAGGAACTCCTGCATCTGATGGGTCTGTGATTGTTCCATCAGATGAAAACACAGCATGCGAATAAACTTTTTCTTGGCAAATTACTTCATAGCATCAGTTGTTAACTGAAGCAGGCTTCTGCATTTGTCGAGATTCGACCTGTAAATAAGAAAATCAAACACCAGAAGCAAGTTTGATGTTTTGAGCATCTCATTTTTGCAGGAGCAGCTGCAGCATTTTTCATTGAGAATTTGTGAAGCGCCCATTTGTTTTACAAGGGATGTCATCAGAAACATCGTTTGGTAGAGATTATTGATTAAGAATATAAATTAACTCATAAGTATTGTATTAAGAGTATAAATTAACTTATACGTTGACCAAATTCTATATAAAACGGTACATTTATATATTTTGGATATTAATCCTCGTACCCAAATCAAATCCCACTAAAATTTGCAACATTTCTTTGTACACATGGTGTTGATAGAGTTCAGTTTAGTTCATTTTACTGAAGAGAAATTAATGTAAATATAAAATAAAATAATTTTATTTAATAAAGAATTTAAATTTAAAAAAAAAGTTTTCTGAATTGTTTAAATCTTTTTAATGTTACAAATAATTAAATAATAACTCCAATTGAGAAGTCAAGGGCATTACCGAATATTCCCCACTTCCAAGAGGAAATCTAATCTCACCTAGTCACCTGAGAAAAAGCAATCTTTACTACACGTGTCATTCCATCGCCCTCCAAGCAGGTAGCTTTATCATTCACCCATCACCGTCGTTTTTGATCAATTTCAAAACAACCACACACAACACAACCAACAAAACTTTCTCGATCGCTACCGAAATCATATTCTCTTTCTCGACGATCTTCGCAAATCAATAATTCATCGAATGTGAGATTTTTTTTTTTTTTTTTTTAATTTGTGTTCGGCGATGAAGAGTTTAATTGGATTAAATTTAATTTGTTGATTATGAGCAGATTTATTTTGGATCAAGAGGCAATGAGTGACGTATTTGAAGGATACGAGCGACAGTACTGTGAGATTTCGGCGAATCTTTCGAAAAAGTGTACGGCAGCTGCTGCTCTCGATGGAGGTAAATAAAAATTACTGAATATTAATTAATTAAATTACTATTATTATTATTAGAGATGGAGCTTTGAAGTTTTATTTTTGTGATATTTTATGTAATTATTGCAGAAAGGAAGAAGCAAAAACTTTCTGAAATTAAAAGTGGATTGGATGAGGCTGAATCTCTGGTACAGTTATTGATTAAGTCTGTTTTTTATTTATTATTTTTTAAGATTTCATTAAATGAAAACGTGTGTGGTTGAAAATTAGATTTTTGCTGTTTTTGTAATATATGTGAGAAATTTCAGAATATAGGGTTTGGAATTTTATAGTTGAAAATATTGCTGGAATGAAATCGGAAATGTGTTTGTGGGGGAATTTTTTTTTTTTTTTTTTTTTTCACTTTTGCTGCTATCATGAAATCATGTCAACTTTTGCATTTAGTAATTTCCACATTTTGGATTGTGGGCGAAATAGACTCTGGTTGCTCTAGTGTAGTTTGAATTATCTTCTTCAGTTGTTATTACTGTTTGTATTGACTATGATGTTGATTGGTTGTGTTTTTTTCCAGATACGGAAAATGGACCTTGAGGCAAGAAGTTTGCCGCCAAATGTCAAGGCTGTGCTTCTTGCTAAGTTAAGGGAGTATAAATCAGATTTAAACAATCTTAAAAGTGAAGTTAAAAGACTCGTATCTGGAAATTTAAATGCAGCTGCTCGAGATGAGTTGTTGGAATCGGGAATGGCTGACACTTTGACGGTTTGTTTGGTCCATCTAGCTTGTTTTTATTACTTTGGAAAAGATGTTTACAACTTTAGAATAAATAGATCTAGCTGTACTGGATCCAGGGGAAATGTTTTAAAATGGAATAATAGTTGAACCTAGTTTCTAATTTGATTTCATTTGCATGATTAATGTTTGCCTGAACGCATTCCAAAGGAAGCCATATGTTGCTTGTTAATTTTATGCTGTGCTGCATATGTAGGCTTTTCGATTTCGTGACCATTGAAGTAGTTGAAAGTATCTTGTTTTTTGCTCATGGTTATGGTAAATGGTAATAATAGTATTTGCAGATGACAGTGATAGCTTATTTTAACTTTATGTTGTTGAATTGCTATTTTATTGGTATAGATTTAACTGCTAGTCTTCAGTCTTATCCTTGCTCATGGAATGTTTGTTCCGATTTTTGTCTTTAATGATGATTTAGTGATGATCTATATGAAATAGGCATCAGCTGATCAAAGATCAAGATTAATGATGTCAACAGGGAGGTTAAATCAGTCCAGTGATAGAATTAAAGATAGTAGAAAAACCATGCTGGAAACAGAAGAGCTTGGTGTTTCAATTCTTCAAGATTTGAGTTCACAGCGACAGTCTCTTTTACACGCCCATAACACGGTATGCTTCTTTATTCATTTATAGTGTCTTCTACGAGTTGTTCACCTTTTGATTCAAGGTGATTCCTTGTCTCGTTTCTGTTTACATATAGCATATTGTCATTTGTAAACTTTTCTTGCTAGCTATTCTTGACATTGTCACAGCATTATGATGGTTATGGTATTCCTCACTCAGAAGCATTAGTGTGCTATGTCTAGTGATCTTGTTGATAGCATGTTATTGATGTAAAGAGGAAGTAACTGAAGAATTATAAAAATAATATAAGTAAAAGAAAGTACAAGGGACTGATTGTAATGTGGCTTTGCTTTTTCTATTCTTGATTTTCATTTCGAAAATGAAAAGTGTTCAACATTTCATTACAAATCCCATATTTATAATGCTTTCTAGGCAATTATCATTTGCCTGGTGTAAAGTGTAAACACACATGGTATGAAAAGAAAACATATGAGCATAGTATAGCAACGGTGAGACACATTGGGTCCCAAAGGGGCGTGGCCTGGTGGTGTAGGGTTCAGGATCTCACTTTGAGGTCTTGGGTTCGAATCCAGGAAGTGCGTTTCTTGTAAGAGCCTGGGACAGCCGGAGGTTTTACCTGCTCCGCTTAAGCCCGGAACGGGTGGTTTGGCGCCGGGGTTTCCAACTATTCCAAAAAAAATAAAAATAGGAGAGACATTGGAGAGACACAAATGGTCAGTGGAGATTCATGTACTGCACAATACTTCCCTTGGATATCCACTGCTCAAAGATAATTCTATTAAATTGTATTTCTTTTGCTTAGGTTCATATCCCCTGAATTGTTTTTAGCGAAGGTAAAGGAAAGTGTTGTGTATCGGGTGGCTCTCCACTTCCCCGTTTGTTTGCCACATCACTTCAACATTTCTCATGGCCATAGACTTTTGTTTACTTGACATTTTATGATAAATACCAAATGTCAAATTTCAATTGATTTAATGATTTGCAAGTATTATAAGTAGGTGAACTTGCTATTGAAATGATACCACACTGAGAATAAAAAGCCAAAGCTATGACTTCTGTTGTCGTGCTACAATAATCCTATAAGGTTTTTCTTTCTTTCAAGTTATTTGTTCAAAAGAGTGAAATCCTTGTCTAAACAATAAGGCAATTTGTGTACTTTAGGTGCAATAGTTCCTCATCTGCGTCAACTATTAAAGGTCAATATTCATGTCACTCTATTTACAGCTACTTATTATTTTTGTTGCAGCTTCATGGAGTGGATGATAACATTGGCAAGAGTAAGAAAGTTTTGGCTGCCATGTCAAGGAGGATGAGCAGGAACAAGTGGATTGTCGGCGCCATTGTCGTAGTCCTCATCATTGCTATCATCTTGATCTTGTACTTCAAACTTGCCAAGTAAACAGTCAAGTTGCTTTCTCAATGGATTGGGTGGGTGTTCTTATGACGGTGAATTTTTATCTCTTTACCATTTTGTTTTGTTGCTGGTTCATTTTGTTGGTTTGCCATTGAGTGCTAAAGTGAAGCTACCTTATTAACATTATCCATTCAAATAGTTTGATCATTTATTTACTTGTCTAATTTGTTTACCGTCAAATAAGCGTGGATGATTTATGTCCAAATAAGCTCTTCTGCTTAAGGGGTTTCGTCTTTACATTATTAGTCGATAACAAGCAAATCAAATTAAACCCCAAATTGGGAGGAAATTTGAGCTAAAAATTAAAGTAAATAAAAGATGGGAGGTTTTTTTTTTTTTTTTTTTTTTAATAAATGGTCCTTGATTTTTATAATAGATATGGATCTTTGTTTTTTTTTTTCATAATCATTTATGAGGTCTCTTTATTTTAACATTAACAATATATATGTAAGAGCTTGGAACAGTCGGAGATTTTATCTATATTTTATTGTTGAAATAATATTGATTTAATGGATAATTATTTAAAAAACACACCCACTATCCCATAAAGAAAATGGTAATTTTCTTTCCTGGTAGATACGCATGGATTTACCTAATGATGATGTATTTTTTAGGTGCCTCTTGGATCTTGCTTTCACCATTGATTATTGATTATTTATTTATTTATTATTTATTTATTTATTGCGTTTTACCTTGTATGTCAGCCGAACACCCTCATCATTAAGAGAAAAACTTGTGTAGTATACGACTGTCCGAGAAAAATAAATTAAACATGTGTCATTCACTTACAAGACCATCCTATATAATTTTTTCCCATCATTAATCATTTTAACATGAAAGTAAAATACAATGCAATTGTCATTATCATACACAACGTTTTTCTTAAACAAACGCAGGTATTTTATGCGACTCTAGACTACTTATCCGTTTTGAGTCTCGACGTGTCTGGGGGTTATTTTCTGGGAGTCTAGATTAGGAATTCTCACCTATGTGAGTGATGGTTGGGCATACACGATTAAAGTAACTCCGCAGCAATATAATAGTACTCCGAATAACACTTGTGCATCCATCAATTCATTTCACTTTGGTGTGAGAGTTACTTTCACTTTTCAAGCAGAAAACAAATGGAAGAAAAACTAAGAAGAAACGAAGCTCTAAAACAAATAGATTCACTTCACTCTTTTAAGTTGTAACCATGAAACTACAACAGCAAATCCATTCTAGAATTTGTTGTTTTATTCAAGGGATCATCACGAGAACACTGAATTGCGACGCTGAAGTGAAATGAAACAAAACGCCTCTATATCGCATCTAGGGCCTGGAGTATATCGGTCTTCAAATCTTCGAAGTCTTCAACTCCAAAGCTAAAGTTATCCATAATCCCATACTTGAGCCTCTCCGATTGGTTAAGGTCCCAATATGACATAATAGCTGGCTGATCCACGATACTCTCACATCCACCGAAGGACGGAGCGATGTACGGGATTTTCAGAGCATCGACAAATTTTATGGTGGTGGTTATGTCTCCATTGACCTGCATGGATTATGAACAATGAACTTCAAAATTCAACAAACTGACACAACCTAAAGGTTGATAAAAGCAATAGAAAACGAATCACCAGCTAGAAAGAAACACTAACCTCAAAACTGACCACGCCACCAAAACCAGTCATTTGCTTAGTGGCAATGTGATGCTCAGGATGACTCTTCAAGCCTGGATAGTAAACGCGATTCACCTGCAAATGATATCTCATAAGCTCTTGGAATACAAAAATACTATGAAATATCAAATACAATATTTAGTGATCTTATCATATATATAGCCCATCAACAATCAGATGAAAATTATGAAGCTTAACACATCTATCAGCTGCATTGTTGTATGTAGAGAGAAGAGTTTATAAGTAAAGTGAGCGGTCAGCAATATTAGTAAGATGTACCTACCCACGCTAAACTCCAAAAGCTTTACAAGGTCATCATTAAAAATTCAAAGTAAATTACATTCACTAAAAAAACACCCATCAACATAATTAAGTCTTTTATAACCCCTACTGAGGTGTAGTTAGAAAAACACAAAAGAAATATGATAAGAGCAGCCATACCTTGGGATGGGCCTCTAAAATCTTGGCCATCCTCAATGCAGTTGAATTTTGTTGCTGTACACGAAGATGCAATGTCTTCATGCCTCGGATGATCAGATACGCGGCATTCTGTTAAAGGAGACAAAATTGAAATACGATAAAGAATATTATCTCATGTTTAAGTTGCATTAAAGTTTCATGAAGAAATGGTAAAGCCATAAATCTTCAAAATAAAAAAAAACCAGTTGACTATCTAAGCAGCATATTTGAACCTTAATTTCCAGGTATGTGCCAACTTAAAGCCCTTAAGACTGATTAATACAGATCACTCACCGGGTTGAGAGCACCACCGAAAACATGATGCAAATTACGAACTTGTGTTACTAACTTCTCTGAACCACTAATGCAGCCGGCAAGGACCTGTACATATAAATATTTGTTTCGCAATCAAATTAATGAAGATTCGCAGACTGTTCATGACCAATGCAAACTGACTCACGTCATTGTGACCACCAATGAATTTTGTTGCAGAGTGAAGAACAAGATTAGCACCAAGGCTGAGAGCCTTCTGATTGAGAGGTGTGGCAAAGGTACCATCAATGCAAACTATTGCTCCCTTCTTATGGCAAAGATCTGAAACCAACTTGATGTCCACACATCTTAGGAATGGATTGGTAGGAGACTCAGTGAAGAAAAGTGAACCTGCATGAAATTATAGCGCCACTCGACTTAATATGGCCAGTCAATTTTCAAGTACGTCAAAAGATAGGACTAAATAGAGAAAATGAAAAGAAAATATCTGCACTACTAACATTGTTATTGTTGAGTGCTGCCTCCAAACCTTCCATATCAGCTGGGTCGATGACTGTAGCCTGCATATAGGATGAATCGGTGACCATAAGTTCAGACCCTGAAAATGTCAGAAGTCCCAAACAAATATACCAATGATCTAGAAAATATTTTTAACCCCCAGACGCTAAGTAACTGAAATCTAGATATTAGTAGAAAGCGAAACCCATACAGTGATCCCCATTTTGGGAAGAACGGTCTCAATGAAAATCCTAGTCTTCCTGTAGCAATCAGTGGTTGTCACCATCTGCCCACCAGCTGGAACCAATGCCAACAACATGATTGTGCTAGCACACATTCCAGAAGCCATAATCACAGTTGATTCAGCCCCTTCAAGCGCACGGAAATAAACAAAAAGTTAGCATAAATGTCGATCAACATTCAAAACATACAGCTGCCAAAGAGTATTATAACTATGATTTTCAAAAGATCAAATCCGCAAACAGCAAACCTTAGCTTCTCCTCAGCGACCACAGTTGTCGGGTTTCCATACCTCCCATATTCGAAACTTGCATGGCGCTTCTCCTGCCACGATACCAAAGAAAGTAACCACATTAATCATCAATACAACTACCTTAACGATGACATCTATAATAAATCATTTGATCAAAACTTAAATGTAACACATACCTTAAAATCAATAAGCTCGGCAGTTTTCTTAAAGAAGTAAGCAGAAGTATTCACAACCGGGGTAGTAATTGCATCTGTTACTATACCACGACCTAATCTTTCACCTTAAATTAACAAAACCAAAGTGTTACAGATTCAATCATGAGGCCTTATCTTACCCCTCCTTCTTACACATTTGACTTTCTTGTCTCCCCTATAATTCCCTATTTATCCTATTCCTTTCACCAAAATTCTATTTTCAATTTTCAAATAAATTATATATATCTAATTTTTTTTATTTATTGTGTGTATATATATATAAATAAAATATATATATTTTTTAATTAATTTAAAAAAAAAAAAGGAGAAGCCCTTCTTCAGGAAGAAGGGCGTTCGCCCTTTTTCTCTGAAGTCTGAAGAAGGGCGTCCTTCCTTTTTCTTTCTTTTTTTTCTTTTAAAATTTGTTTCAAAAAATATATTTTATAATTTAAATTAACACTACTTATATATTATAAAAATATTCTCATGTATATTAGAAAAATATTTATTTAAAAATAGTACAAATAACAATATAAAAAGTTACACTTAAAAATAGATATGAATACTGATTTACGAAATTAAATAAGACAAACAACTTTTAATAAAGAAAATATAAAATCAGAATCAACACAACTTTTAATAGAATTTTTTTTTTTAAATAAAGTAAAATAAATATGGATATTGATTTCGAAATTAAATAAGACAAATAACTTTTAATAAATAAAATATAAAATTAGAATCGGAATCAAAATCAACACAATTTTTTATAAAAATATACATTTAAAAAAAATTATGAAACCTTCTTTTCGAAATTAAAAAATAATATAAAATAATAAAAAAAAAAAGAAAGATCATCCAAGGGAATCATTCATTGGATGATCGTCCAAGGCTTCTCGTCCAAGGGATGACGATGAAGTAAGGGGGAACTTCCCCCTTCATTTTATTTTTTGTTTTTTAGTTAATAATTATTAGTAAAGTCAAAATTTCAAATGAGATGGATAATTTATTAAATTTACAATTGTGTAAGAGGGGTGGGATGATCAATTTTCTTGATCAGTATTAGCTAACCATCACTTATATTAGCCACTTAATTAATTCATTAAAAAGCTCCAAAAACTTTTGAAATATACAAAATAATATCCATTCATATATTACTGCCCACGTACTGACGTACAAATATGTAAAAACACAAATTAACCACCACAGTCCACATAAAACATAAAAAAAAAATCGAAAAATCGAAAATAAAGAACAAAACTTTACCAGCATGAGTTGCGAGGCTCCCATCGGAGCTCAAAAACGAGGCCTCGTTTTTCAGATCAGCGAGATCCTCTAGCTGTAAATTATTCTATTCATCAACCACCGCCACGGCATCTCCAGTCGCAATCTCGACCGGCGCGGGCGGCGCGGGGACGGCGGATGCCGCAGCAGCCGCCGTCGAGTTAGAGCCGGAAGGCGCGCCGTTCGCCCACGAAGCCGCCACGATTTGCGCGACGCCGATGTTGCAGCAATTCCTCATTGCCTTCGTGCTGAGCTGGCGCACGAAGTTGGGAGGAAACCTGAAGATCAAAGACGACACGCCGCTAAAAGACGCCGTGGATGCTCCGATGAACCGCGCCGAGGATAACCTCGGCTTCTCGAACCGAACCGATCCGGAGAAATCGGAATCGGACCGGCAGTCGAAGGAAGATCACGTGGAAAATGACATAATTTTTTTACTCAAACATGAGGTCACGGCCATTACGACGTCGTATTAAACGGCGGTGTAGACAACAGAAACTGGACGACGCATGCTGTTCTAGACTCAGGGCCTAGTTGGGAGTACGGAGTAGCCACGGGGGACTAAACCGGAGAATAATGGAGTCGCCACCCGGTGTGAACCGGGAAAATAAGATTTAAGGCCGCACTCACCCCTCGCAAGGGAAGACCTCAAACCGTTGGGTTCGGAATGGTCCCTTACTTATGTCACTTGTAATGAAAGGATTTATGTAATAACTTAATCATGCTTGAGTAACATTCATTTCCAAGGGTATCATATTTCTATATTCGCATGCATAGCAATAAAACTTACACTCGAATTTACAAATCCCATGTCTAAGTTTATATTTAGCATATTTCCATATATAGTCTATGTCCAAATTCAAACATGAAGACAATTTAACATTTTAAAAGCATACAACTTCACAAAAGCACAAACAAAGAACATTCTTACAAACATGCATACTAAGAGAAGGTATTCAAGTGTATAACAGAAAATAGATGGCTAAATAAGTAATACAAATGCGTAAAATTCAAGGAGATAACTATATGTTAAGATAGACATGTCATGATGGATATAAGAAGACCGTAAGCGTTCGCGTTGCGTTCGTAAACGCGTTCGAACGGTGAAGACAGTAGGTTCTCGTTCGTGTGGCGTCTGAAACGCGTTCGAACAGAAATGAGACAGTAGGTTCTCGTTCGTGTGGCGTCCGAAACGCGTTCGAACGGAAATGAGACAGTAGGTTCTCGTTCGTAGTGCGTCCGAAAACGCGTTCGAACAGAATGAGACCTGATGCCACAGATGTGTGTGCGTTCGAGTAGCGTTTGATAACGCGTTCGAACGGTAGAGACAGAAGGTTCTCGTTCGTGATGCGTTCGATGACGCGTTCGAACGGTAACTGGCAGATTACATATATGCAGTTTTGGATGCGTCATTCAAACAAGATAACCACAAAGACATATCTAGTCACATAGACCCTTGAATCATGCATAAACATTGACATACTAAACAACTAAATCATGCTCAATCACAACAAACTAGTTATGCACAAAACTATAATATGTTAAACATCATAATCATGCATAAGAAAACTAATAACACACTAGTCTAAATCATGCTCAAATACGAATTTGGGTGAAACGGAATACATGTGTTTTTCAAGTGGTACGTGGCATTGTATCCCGAGTACAAACCGCATTACCGTCCATTCGGATTCGGCTACGGAATTTATGTCTGAGTTTCCATCCGATATACCACAAGAAATAACACATATTCCGTCCATCCGGAATCACATCACGCAATTAACATACTTTCTGAATCATGCATACTTAAATATCATAATTAACATGCTTTCTAAATTATCAAATCATGCGAAGAAGATAAGTATCATATGCCCTCAGGTCTAACCTTTTTTCGTCGTCTTTTGGAAGCGCGTTTCACGGCCGTCGGAAGGGTTGATGTTCCGCAACTTTTCTGGTTCATTGGTTTCCCTTTTCCTTGGTTATCCCGATGATTTGCTCGCTGTTTTCCCTTCGCTTTGCTGTTGTGTTGCTGCTGTCTTTCCGACTTGAGAGGAGAAGACTTTGCATGCTCTCCAAATGCTGAATATATGCCCAAATGTGTTTTATGTATCTTGATTTCTGCCAGCCTCTTCAAGGCAGAAAAATGTGTGTTTATATAGGCAATTTGGAGTGCATTTAATAGGTAGGCCAAGGGCAATTAATTTGATACCAAACTTGGTTGAAATGTAATGCATAATTGGATGGCTTTGTTGACATATACAAATGATAATTTGAAAATGAATCAAAGGTGGTGGGATGGTGATAGGCGTGGGGTGTAAGGAGTTAATGGTGTGGGGGGAGTGCTTGACTTGGTGAGGGAGGCCATTAAATGGTGTAGGGTTGGTTTAATAAATGGTTTGAAAAATTAATATTAAGGTAAAAGGTGAGGTCAAAGGTTAAAGTGAATAGATAGAAGGGTAAATCATGATGGAATAGTGTAATGAGGGTAGAAAATGGTGTCAAAGTCATGGGCCTCCTAGGTGGTGGGCTTGGTGCTTTTGGTAGGTTTGGGTATGGATTTGGGTTATTTTTGGGCCGAGCATAAGCGGAGATTCAACGAGCAAATCGAAGCTAGACAACCAAGTCAAATCCAACAATGATTCCAATTTCCACTTTACCCTTCCGACGTCCGTTTCCTGCAACTTCCATGACATGAAAAGGTAGTGCCTCCTTACGAGACTCGTCATTGGGCATGATATGCAAAATGCAGTGTCTACAGTCGCCCCACTTTGATGGGACTTGTGTAATGTGTGACAATGACAGTTCAATCAAAGTTACGTGCAATGCATTTTTATTTACCTGGCTTGCCAGCTGCCACCTGACTTACCTGTTACTCGAACTGAGTTGATGCTGCAGTGGACCTCGATCCTGGGACGCATCCCAATACCTGCAACCGACAACGGGGGCATCTCGACCCTGGGCACCTCGACCCAATACCGCTGTAAATAGGGACTTCGCCCTTGAAATGATGATGTAGTGGGCACCTCGACCCTGGGCACTTCGACCCGGACTACAACAGACAACGGGGGCACCTCGACCCTGGGCACCTCGACCCAATACCGCTGCAAATAGGGACTTCGCCCTTGAAATGATGATGTAGTGGGCACCTCGACCCTGGGCACTTCGACCCGGACTACAACTGACAACGGGGGCACCTCGACCCTGGGCACCTCGACCCAATACCGCTGCAAATAGGGACTTCGCCTTGAAATGATGATGTAGTGGGCACCTCGACCCTGGGCACTTCGACCCAGACTACAACTGACAACGGGGGCACCTCGACCCTGGGCACCTCGACCCAATACCGCTGCAAATAGGGACTTCGCCCTTGAAATGATGATGTAGTGGGCACCTCGACCCTGGGCACTTCGACCCAGAACTACAACTGACAACGGGGGCACCTCGACCCTGGGCACCTCGACCCAATACCGCTGCAAATAGGGACTTCGCCCTGAATATGATGATGTGGAGCCTCGCTCCCAAGCTGATATGATATGGGCCTCGCCCTCAAGCTGATAAAAGATGTGGAGCCTCGCTCCCGAGCTGATATGATATGGGCCTCGCCCCAAACTGATACTGATGTGGGCCTCGCCCCAAACTGATATGGGCCTCGCCCTCAAGCTGATAAAGATGTGGAGCCTCGCTCCCAAGCTGATAAAGATATGGGGCCTCGCCCCCAAGCTGATATGATATGGGCCTCGCCCCAAACTGATACTGATGTGGGCCTCGCCCCAAACTGATATGACTGATTTATTTCAAACTATACTGCCCTCCTCGAGGTAGCCTTTGTAGCTAGACATATTTTCGTCCTCAACGAATGCTATATGTCAAAACCCGAGAACCTTCAAAGTACTCGATATACTCAAATCCACTCTTCTGAATGGGTGATCTGAACTAGACTCCATGTGTGTGTGTGTGCTAAGGCTCTTTCGCAGCTTATTCCTTAAGTAAGCCAACTTGGTGATTTCGTTTCAGAGAATCGAACCAATGGGTCTAACCAACCTGGATGTCTTGATCACATTCTGTGATTACTTCAGCATACTCAACATGATATGATTTTCATCTTTTTTCTTTTGTCTCTTTCTTTTCATTTTCTTTTCTCTTTTTTTTTCTTTTCTTTTTCTGACACACCTACCCTTTAAGGTAGCATTTCTCCTCATGGTGGTCCTAATACTCGCCCATGGGTAGCTTCACGCTTATCGGTTATAGGTGGTCTATTTTTCTTTTCTTTTTCATTGCAGAGACTTCTTCTTTGTTTCCAACCATATCGTATATCATAGCGTTAGTAAATCAGGGTGGACACCTAGGCAAACGGTCATTCACCGATTCGTCATCTCTTCAACTAGTCACCTCAGTAACTACTCAGGTTTCTACTACTAGGATCCCGTAATTAGGTGCTTGTGAGTCTAACTGAGATCAATCCATTCAAAATACCGGAAGAAAGCGTACCTCGCACTTATCGTTTCTAGGGTTTCTCCATTCGGCAACCAATGTCATCACCGGACATATGTCTATCTATCAAAGACTTTTCTCCGTGGGATTCTTCATTTCAACTACTGAAAACATGGGCCTCGCCCCCCTTGGAACCCATTCCCGACGCTGATGCTGATTCATTCTCGAAATTGACAACACTATTGATGCTTTTGGTTGGCTTGCTTTTGCCGCTTTCTCTTCCTTCTCTCTTTTTTTCTTTTTAAACCTGCAAATACAAAACAACAGAATAAATACGTGGGCCTGTAAGTATGCAAGTGCAGAGATACTCCCTTTTCGTGATGGGCTAGATCCTCATTGTGCTCCTCGGCGCTATATGTCCCTGGTCGTCCCTTGATGGTTCCCATTGTTTGAAATCTGTAAAAAACGAAACACAAAACGAGAATGCAAGTTACGTGTATGTATGTATGTATTTCCTATCCTGTTGGGTTAGGTCTTCTGCTTGTTCCCTCGGTGACCGCTTAGTCCTCTTTCCCTCAGGCAAAGTACAACTTCAATCTGTCTACATTGATTGGCTCAGTGAACTCATTCCCTTCCAAGTCTGACAGCTTTACTGCTCCATTTCTCATGACTTTCTGCACTATGTAAGGTCCTTCCCAGTTCGGTCTGAACTTCCCTCTTGGGTCTGTCATCGTCGGTTTTGACTGCTTAAGTACCAAATCTCCTTTTCTGATCTCGATAGGACGCACTTTTTATTGAAGGCTCGGGCCAACCTCTTCTGATATATCTGCATGTGATACAAAGACTTCATTCTCTTCTCATCGAGCAGTGCCAACTGTGCAAACCTCTGTACAGCCCATTCTTGTTCTGGTAATTCTGCCTCTGCTAAAACCCTCATGGACTGTATTTCCACTTCCACTGGCAGTACCGCTTCCATCCCGTACACTAAAGAGTAAGGTGTTGCACCCGTTGCTGTTCTGACTGACGTTCTGTACCCCCATAAAGCATATGGTAATTTCTCGGCCCAATCTCTGTAATTCTCTGTCATTTTTGCCAAGATCGTCTTTATAGTCTTGTTGGCTGCCTCAACTGCCCCATTCGCTTGCGGTCTGTACGGTGATGACTTGTGGTGGCCTATCCCATATCTCTGTAACATCGCCTTCGTCTCTTTTGAAATTGAACTCCGTTGTCTGTCACTACATGATGGGGCATACCATACCTACAGATGAGGTTCCGAGCTATAAACTTTGCCATCTGCTTTGCTGTAACATAACGGAATGATTCAGCTTCTACCCACTTCGAGAAGTAGTCTACAGCCACTACTATGAAGCGATGCACATTCGATGCATTCGGTCGAATTTCTCCAATCATATCAATTCCTCATGCTGAGAAAGGCCACGGCTCTGACAACCCATGCAACTCTGTGTGCGGTAAGTGATTCAAATTACCGTGTGCTTGACAGTCATGACAGTGCTTTACCATCTTCGCGCAATCTGCTTCCATGGTTGACCAATAAAAACCCTGTCTCGCTATCTTGCGGGACAAATTCAACCCATTCATGTGCGGACCACATACCCCGGCGTGTACCTCTCCCATCACTTTCTGAGCTTCTTCTTTTCTCAGACATTTCAACTGAATGCCGTTCGCATGTCTCTTGTACAGTTCTCCTCTCATAGTCATATACTGGGAAGCTAACTTCTGAATGGCTATTCTGTCTTTTCTACCTGCCCCTTCTGGGAGTTCACCACGCTCCAGATACCTCTGAATGTCAAAATACCAAGGTTTGCTGTCGTCGACCTCAACCTCCAGAATTCTCTCTATTTCATAAGCAGGTTTATTTGCCGTTATCAGTATCAACGGTCTCATCACTAACTTTTCTGGATTCTCCCAGGTAGCTGCAAGTGTAGCCAATGCATCTGCCATCTGATTCTCTTCTCTCGGTAAGTGCTGAAACTTACACTCTGGGATAACCTGTGCCAACTCTCTGAGATGAAAGAGGTAAGGCTTCAACCGTTCTTCTTTCAATTCCCATTCTCCTCGCATCTGCTGGATCACCAACATAGAATCTCCGTAGACTTCCACACTCTCGGCCTTCAAGGCCATCAATGCCGTCAAACCAAAAGCACATGCTTCATACTCGGCCATGTTGTTAGTCACTCTGAATGTCAACCTCTTGGCCATCGGCAAAGTCTCTCCCTCGGGGGTCACTATCACGATCCCAATTCCGGCACCTTTATGATTCACTGCTCCGTCAAAATACATCTTCCATCTCTGGATTATTATTGCCTGGATCTCTTCATCTGGAAACTCAAACTTATACTGATCCCCCTCGACAGGTTGTAATGCTGGAAACTCTGCTACTGCTCGCCCTTTGATCACTTTGGAGGTGAGATACTCGACGTCAAACTCTGTCAACAATACTAACCATCGGCCCAGTTTTTTCCCACTAGTGAAGGCACTGAATGAAGATATTTCAGAGATTCTCCTTTGCCACTACCTGGATTTTGTATGACTGGAATAATGCCGTAGTTTTTTGGAAGCCCATATCACCGCAAGACAGATCTTCTCAACCTCTTGATACCGAGCCTCATACGGGAGCATCTTCTTCTCAGATAGTAAACTGCGTGTTCTACCTCTGTCTCATCTGCCTGTACCACCATTGCCCCCAGTGCTTCTGATTCTACAGCCAAATACAGTATCAAAGGTCTGCCCAGCCTCGGAGGCTTCAATCAGGTGGCTCCACCAAGTATTCTCTGATCCTGTCGAAGGCGGTCTGGCATTGCTCGTTCATCTCACTGGCTGATCTTTTCTCAACAGTTTGAAACGGGCTCACATAATGATGTCAACTTGGCAATGAACCGACTGAGATACAAATTTTTCCCAGAACGCTCTGACTTTTTTCCTTTCTGTCTTTGGTGCAGACATCTCTGTGATAGCTTTGATCTTCTCGGAGTCTAACCTCTATTCCGCCCATTCCACTATATGGCCAAGCAATTTCCCTATGTCACCCCAAACACACATTCTTGGGATTAAGTCGCAGGTTTATCTGTCAACATCTCTGAAGGAATTTTTCCAATGCTTCAATGTTGTTGGACAAAATGACCCATAGCGTCACTATTTGCACAGATCATTGTGTTGTTGTAGCAAATTAACTATGTAACAAGGAAATTGCACTCTCGTCATTTGTGATTAGATCACCATAGATATATAAATGAAGAGAGGTCCCTATGATTAGTTCCTGGATTGAGATGATATGAGACAGTATCAATCCACGAAGGATTAATCATTAAATATCCCTAGCCGTAGTATTATCGAGACTGGACATCGATAATGCGGAATAGGCTAGTATTGCACTTGTGCGCGTTGTGAGGGCACAACGGCATAGTTCTCATATATATAAGTATTGGATACTTGTGCAAGTGCGATAGGAGGTCGTGTTTCACACCGATGGTACGGGAAACAGCTTCGCTCTGGATAGACCCTTCGGAATCCCATTGGTATTATGACTAGGTGTCTATGGGAGGCCGAAATCAAGGTAGGTGTGTATAGTCTTAACCTGAGACTTACATCGCTAATACTTACGACAATCGGTAAACTTTGGTTTTGGTGGTTGGGGGATCTTAACTGGTTCTGTTTCACCACTTCTGGGTTTATCAGAGAATCGTAGTGTATTGGATGTGATGTCGAGACGGAAGTATCACTCCAGTCATAATGGAGATGATGTCACGCAGGATACGGTATTAGTGCTCTTTTAGTGATGCGCATCCAATCGGGATATTATGACCAGGTCATGAATATCCGATTATAGAGACTAGTTACCAGACATCCGATATGTGTTTCGGACGGGGCAGACACTTATCCAGCCCCAGCCCTAGCACGTGACCATCCGATACTGGGCCGATATGCACAATACATTTGTATACTACGCTTGATACAGATCTAGATATTCTTTGATGAATATGTCCGGAGAACCTGGGAAGACTTGGTGCTTTGCTAGGAGTCGACCTTGTCTCGTAAATCGGTAGAACGTAGTACTTGGTACGTACGTGATTCGGATACTCCGACGACCGTATTTACTGCCAGATTATCCGGGGATCTCATGGGTCGCTTCCCGATAATCCACCGATGACGCACAACTCGCACTCTTGAATAATCTGGGATTATAATAGAAGAGAGAGAAAATTAATCTAGGATTAATAACGGAGATATTTTATCCGGGATAAAATATCGTCTAAGAGAGAGAACGATTAATTTGGAATTAATCGATGAATTAATATATTCGATATATTAAACGAAATTAGATTTCGACGCGGAATTAAAATTAGATTTTAATTCGGGCAAACGAGTTAATTCAGAATTAATTCGTTAGCGACGTAAATAATAATTTCGCCAGGCGTAATTATTTATTTAAATTCGATTGAATTAACGTCGCGACGCAAGCTCGGTATTTCGGAAATCGAACCCGAACGCGTGAGTGCACGTGGGCCCACTTTCATTGGAAACGTGTGGGGCCCACATGACACATGTCATTCTAATGCTTTGCATGTAGATAGTGTACATAGCACTCAATGTCATTGCATGGAGTTTGAGTGTTTGACACTCTAAGCCTTGCATGTGTTGTGTCATAATTTATTATTAATTTAATAAATTATGGCATAAATATAAATTGATTTTTGGTAAATCATTTTATTAACTTAACACACATTTTTCTCTCAAATTCTCTCTCTCTCACTCTCTCACGCCCAAGGGGCAAAACTCACTGTTTTGGAACCAAAAACCGTGAGCAAGGGAAGCCAAGAGTGGGTTTTCATGGTGAAAACCGCAAGTGCTAGCACACTACGAGTCTTGCGAAGGTGGTAGGGAGGTTCCCCCATGAGACGGGATCCATCCGACAAGATTGGAGCTCCGTTTCTTCACTTAATTTTCTGTTTTTGTAGGCAGTGGACTGCTGCAGTGAGCTTACAAAGGCAGTGCGTTTTTGGGCTTGAATCGTCTCCAAATCGACTCTACTCTACCGATCAATGTGAGTATTCCGCTACCTCCGTTGATGTGTTCACACATAATTTCATGTCTTGTTTGATCTTGGGACCTTATAGAAAACCAACAATGGCATCATGAGCTAAAGTTGCAAGCATGAAATTTGTAGGGCTTAAAATTTGGGTAAATGTTTGTTAAGCATGATTTGAATGAATTGAATGTTTGAGTATGCTTATAACATGTTTAAATTCATTTTGGTTGGACTAATTTGATGAAAAATGATTTGGAATTATTTTCCCCAAATATATGCCTTGGCCGAATACATTATTGATTTTGAATCATTGGAATTTTGTTGATTTTAATTCATTGGATGAGTTAAAATCATGTAGGATGATGTTAATTTAATGTCAATTGGATTGTACTTTGAATTGAACATAAACCCTAAATTCCATGTGTTGGCCGAATGGTATATGCCCTTAATGTCTTGGTATATTTTGATTTTATGAACATTGGATGTGTATGAAATCATTCGGGAAGTTAATACGTTGTCGATTGTGTAATTAATCGGATTGAATTCAAATCGGACAAAATAACCTTCCTTGGCCGAGACTTAGCAAGCATGTTTATGGGTTTGATTTTTCATTATGTGTGTTTGACATGTGATAATGAATTAAGCATGATTAATTGGACTAATTTGGTGCTTCGGAAATATCGATTTAGGTCATTAATCATCGTAATGCACTTTTGGTAATTAAATTGTGAAAATTGGATTTTTGGATTTAATTAATTGGGCCTAATTTTGGAAATTAGAATTTAAGTTGTAATTGGGCCTATTGGGCTTGATTTATCAAGTTTGGTTTAGGCCAAGTGGATTGGATCCAATTGGGCCCAAAACCTTAACCATAAAGCCCAATTGCGACTAATGAACCTTTAAAGTTTAATTGGGCCTAATGGGCCGAAATTGATTTCTAAGGCATTTTGGGTGATTCCACTATTGGGCTTTGGTTGCCGAAGCCCATGCCTAAAGAAATTAATTGAAGCCCATTAGACTTAAATTAAATTGACGTTGGACGTTAATCGGACTTTGAGTCCCGACACGATTGAATTTGGAATTTAAATCGTAAAAGGTTTATTAATATAAAGTGCAATATTCAATTTGGAATTGAATAGTGAATTAGTATTAAATACATGTTAAATTGGATTTAATTATGTAGTTTAATTTAATTCATGAATTCGTACTTTGAGTACTTATTCGCAAAAACGAGTTTGACTCGAACAAAATCAAATCGTTGTTTGAACATTGGATGATCACTTAATTATCAGATTAATTAATTTGATTAGATTGATTGATAGCATGCTTGTATGTGTGAATACATGGTTGTGTTGAATGAATAACGTATATCGGATGGATATTAGTCGGGTGGGCAATTTTGGAAATTGTTGTAATAAATTGATTTATTAAATTGGACCTGCGTGTCCAGCCTTATCACCTTCTTTCTCTTTGTATTCTCTTCTCACCTATTCCCCTCTATGTATATGAGGTTTCTTTAGAAGTGTAGTGTAACGGGTAGAAGTAGTACAAGTGCTAGCTTGAGTGAGAAAGAGAGAGATTTGATCTAGGATCAATGTGTAAAGTATCCATCCGCATATCGTTATTATTTTATTTCATACTCGCTTTATTATGTATTTAGAATGCATGTTTAAGGGTGTATGATGATGAGACCTTAACAAAGATAATTAAAATTGGTAGCCAATTTGCACGCGAAAAACCCTCGTTAAATATCATGCGTTTTTCCTTCCATTGAGTGATTCTTACTCAAGATCCGAGATTGGCAGGGGTTGTTGGCCAAAGTCAAGCCCTTGTCCATCAAAGATGTGTTTTAATCACGAGGCTTTGTTCCATATCGGTGTCGTGTCCAAGTTGTGGTTTGTTGGCCAAAGTCAAGACCACTTCTTGTCCATGACATTGATTACGAAGCTTCCATGTCAATGGGTCCGCGCTTGACTGGGATCATTAGGTTTGTTGTGCCAAAGCCAAGGCCTAGTTGATTCAGAGGAAAAGGTTAGGGTATACATTCGATGTATAGACATATATAAGATATATGTTTGGGACTTGGATGTCCACCTAATGGATCTAGGAGTTGGATGAGATCCAATTGATCTTCGAGATCTACCTAGTTAATTATCATACAATTTGTTGGCCAAAGTCAAGATTGTGTGTTATTTAATGGGATCCTAGCCCACTAGGAAACACGGTTTCCCGAGTACTCCACAGAGGGTTAGAGGCTCGACGAAAAATAGTGGGAGGCAAGTATTGAATTTGCAACATTCGTTCAATTACTCGCTAAACACGCTCATTTTATTTTACTCGTCATATTAATTAAAAGTATTAGTCGGACTAATATTTTATGTTGTTTTTTAAATATATAGTTGGACTATATACAAACTTATTCAATATATAGTTGATTTTATAATTGGATTATAGTAATCAATATAATTGAATTAAAATGATAGTTGATTTTATAAATGGATTATAGTAATCAATATTAAAATTATAGTTGATTAAATAATTGGATTATTGTAATCATTATAATAAATAGTACCTTATTAAAATTGATTAAATAGTTGGACTATTGAAATCAAGATAGAATTGAAAGGTTGAATATTTAAAATATATAATCCTTGGATTAAATGTTTTAAATGATTTATTTTCAATTGGGAATTAATAATAGGTTAATTTATTTGATAAAATAACTTATTATGACTAAGCCCATAATTAAGCAAATAGTAGAGCATAAAGTCTTTGGAAGATTTATGTGATGATGACTTTAGTGCTTAATTAATATACTTATAATAAATCTATCTTTAGATTTAAAAGTATTAAAATTGCAATTAATAATTCTTGGAGAATTAATTGACTATTCTAGTGGAGAAAAGTCAAAGTTTGCAATTGGGCATGTAGCACAAGGTGCACATCATTTCGATATTCTAAAACCCAAGTGGTTTGTGAAATATTGAAAAGGATAATTGACATATCCCAAAGTGACTACCATTTGGATATGGAAGACACGAAGGAATTAAAGAAAGGGCGAGGCTCTAACTTTAAAAATATTTGTCAAAGTTATGTTCACTACTAGTATTGAAATTGAATTTTAAATACTTAGTGTGGTACATAATACATATATGTATTGACGTTCAGAATCCGCTGTGAGCTGGATACTGGCTTCAAGCCGAGATTTCTCTGCGAATTGGAAACGGGACGAAAGTCGCTGTTTCGACCGTAGATACCTAAGTTTAGGAACTACCCTTTGGGTATGTACTTAAATTAGGAAATGTTATAATGTAACTAGTTTACCTAGAGACATTATCTCTATATCAGTGTTTAATCCATTGCGGATAAAACCTTTATATTCTAGAACACTAAAGTGTTTCAATATATAAAGATGATACTGAGATACATACATTGGATGTAAATAACATAATTTATATTTTGAATATAAATAAAATCTCAAAATCAAACATATAAATGACAAATAAATAGCTCAAATTGATTTGATCAATGGAGACTTATTTGTGGCATTGTTGTCTAGGACACAATTAAACAAGACTCGTATATCCGTACTTTTGAGAAGTGGGTACTAGGACTGATTTGACTATTCAAATAAGGTCTACGAATCTAGTTTATTAGGTTAAATACCTAAAATACTATTTACTTGGTAATAGTAAAAGGGCCACCGATCTGTTAGCCCTATTCATGGTGAAGTAAGTGGGCCCATATCTAGCCAGGCTAGATGTGAACGTGAATATTTCGTGACCTTAACGGATGCAGCATCACGTTGTGGTTATGTGTTCTTTTGAAGAACACAGATCGGAAACTTTTGAAGTTTCGACACGAAGTAAATTAACAGATCGGCTATAGTATTATTCCGCCACGGCAAGACCGTAATGGAAAATACTTAAGCAGTAGGTTTCTAATGTACATGAAAGAGTACGGTATTCTTTCATATGAGGACTCCTCCCGAGACACGTCAGTTAGACGGTGTGTTCAAACCAAAAAACCGAATTTTGTTGGACATGATAAAGTTTATCACGAGTCGCTCTGAGCTACTATATTTCCTTCAACAGGATATGTATTAACAGTGCAAAAACTTATTTGGAATAAGTTCCATATAAATCTGTTTGACAGATATCATATAGGATATGAACAGGAAAGAAACGTGGTTTCTCATTCCTGATAATTTGGGTATGCCAGGCATAACGTTTGGATGATACCAAACTAAAAGACCCAAATTGGATAAGTGTCCAATATAAGTTATCCTAAGGGAAACCTTAAGTATAGTACTTATATATCTCACATGAGAACAATGTAATTGTTGCTCACCATGCGTTTTTCCTGAGAGGAATACCGATATGCAGTGGTCAGTGGGAGGATAGTGATACTCGATGAAAATCGGAGTAATACTGTTCAAGGCACGAAGTCCTTAATGGAACACAAATAGTTCATCTATGATGAATCTATACCATTAATCTTCAAATACACAAGAAACTCGTAGATCGGATAGAGTCAGAAAACAACCTAGGGTATGGGTTTCTGATCTAACCTCATAAAGATGTCAATCTTATGGAGGTGTACCATCCGACTACGTTACGAGGAAGTGATACGAGGTATCGACTCCCTGTTATGGCAAAGTGCCATGAGTCCGAAATGGATTCCATGTATAACAACTATGTTTGGATACTAGTTGTTGTACCACAAGGCGTTGTGCCTATGGTACATTAAAACGTCTTCAAGGAAGACATACATGGAAGGCAACATACCAACGTGCAAACCTAAGGTTTTGACGGAAAGGTATCGTTATCAACATTATGTTAATAACGGTTCAACCTTTTACCTGTTGCCATGGTAAATCCATTTTGAAGATGCTTATTGATAACTATATATTTCATTTATGAAATATGTTAGTTACAAATCAAAATCGCTTTCCTGAAAAGAAACCTTTTGGAGGATTTTACAACATCCTGACGATTTTGTATAACCGACAAACAAGGTTTGCGGGTTATTCGATCCATGTTTGGATTGATGCAAGCATAAGGTTCTTGGAACTGTCGTTTTGAAATAATCATAATGGTTTATGATTTGACTCAAAACGAAATAATTCTTGTGTATATAGGAGGTTAGTGGGAGAGCGCACTGACAGTGAAATTCCCATAAAACTATTGTTGAAAGCTTGGCTTTCAATAGAAATTCTCCGTAGAATTCTGGGGGGAGTAACAACCTTTATTAGAGGAATAAAGATCTACTGGGATAGATTTGGAGTTGTTAACACTCTCTGGGAAATTGTACATTTAAAATGTACTTGTATTGGTGTCTCATACGCTTCAAGCATATGGAGTCACAATCAGGTCAATCCAAGTGACAGTCACTGGATTGAAGTTAAGAACATCTGTTAGTATCTCGAGAACTAAAGATGCTATCTTTTACTATGGAGAAGGAGAACTTGAAGTGACTGGGATCACTGCTGCAAGTTTCCAAACAATTAAATACTGCGGTACTATAAAGTTTGAATAACGGGACAGTGAGCTGGAAATCTTCCAAGCAAGATAACTGTTGCCGAATAAACAACAAATGCGGATTATTGCTGCAGCTGAGGCAGCAATAGAAGTCTTTTGGGTCGAAAGTAAATCTAATTAGATTAGATATAGTTCTGTTAGCAGCTGAGCTAGGCGTCAGCATAGGCTAAGGAATTAAAGGTCTCATCGACGATCCAGATATATACTTCTATATCATCTGATTCGTTCGGATCATACATCGTGGCGATGTGATGATCGTATAAATCGCGTCAAACGATAATCAAACAAATCCGCTGACGAAAACCTTTCCTCAGCAATTTGAGCGAACAGTACATAGTTCAGGTGTAGGACACTTGAGTGACTCGCAATGTGCCAAGTGGGAGATTGTTGGACAAAATGACCCATAGCGTCACTATTTGCACAGATCATTGTGTTGTTGTAGCAAATTAACTATGTAACAAGGAAATTGCACTCTCGTCATTTGTGATTAGATCACCATAGATATATAAATGAAGAGAGGTCCCTATGATTAGTTCCTGGATTGAGATGATATGAGACAGTATCAATCCACGAAGGATTAATCATTAAATATCCCTAGCCGTAGTATTATCGAGACTGGACATCGATAATGCGGAATAGGCTAGTATTGCACTTGTGCGCGTTGTGAGGGCACAACGGCATAGTTCTCATATATATAAGTATTGGATATTTGTGCAAGTGCGATAGGAGGTCGTGTTTCACACCGATGGTACGGGAAACAGCTTCGCTCTGGATAGACCCTTCGGAATCCCATTGGTATTATGACTAGGTGTCTATGGGAGGCCGAAATCAAGGTAGGTGTGTATAGTCTTAACCTGAGACTTACATCGCTAATACTTACGACAATCGGTAAACTTTGGTTTTGGTGGTTGGGGGATCTTAACTGGTTCTGTGTTCACCACTTCTGGGTTTATCAGAGAATCGTAGTGTATTGGATGTGATGTCGAGACGGAAGTATCACTCCAGTCATAATGGAGATGATGTCACGCAGGATACGGTATTAGTGCTCTTTTAGTGATGCGCATCCAATCGGGATATTATGACCAGGTCATGAATATCCGATTATAGAGACTAGTTACCAGACATCCGATATGTGTTTCGGACGGGGCAGACACTTATCCAGCCCCAGCCCTAGCACGTGACCATCCGATACTGGGCCGATATGCACAATACATTTGTATACTACGCTTGATACAGATCTAGATATTCTTTGATGAATATGTCCGGAGAACCTGGAAGACTTGGTGCTTTGCTAGGAGTCGACCTTGTCTCGTAAATCGGTAGAACGTAGTACTTGGTACGTACGTGATTCGGATACTCCGACGACCGTATTTACTGCCAGATTATCCGGGGATCTCATGGGTCGCTTCCCGATAATCCACCGATGACGCACAACTCGCACTCTTGAATAATCTGGGATTATAATAGAAGAGAGAGAAAATTAATCTAGGATTAATAACGGAGATATTTTATCCGGGATAAAATATCGTCTAAAGAGAGAGAACGATTAATTTGGAATTAATCGATGAATTAATATATTCGATATATTAAACGAAATTAGATTTCGACGCGGAATTAAAATTAGATTTTAATTCGGGCAAACGAGTTAATTCAGAATTAATTCGTTAGCGACGTAAATAATAATTTCGCCAGGCGTAATTATTTATTTAAATTCGATTGAATTAACGTCGCGACGCAAGCTCGGTATTTCGGAAATATCGAACCCGAACGCGTGAGTGCACGTGGGCCCACTTTCATTGGGAAACGTGTGGGGCCCACATGACACATGTCATTCTAATGCTTTATGCATGTAGATAGTGTACATAGCACTCAATGTCATTGCATGGAGTTTGAGTGTGTTTGACACTCTAAGCTATTGCATGTGTTGTGTCATAATTTATTATTAATTTAATAAATTATGGCATAAATATAAATTGATTTTGGGTAAATCATTTTATTAACTTAACAACACAACATTTTTCTCTCAAATTCTCTCTCTACTCTCTCACGCCCAAGGGGCAAAACTCACTGTTTTGGAAGCCAAAAACCGTGAGCAAGGGAAGCCAAGAGTTGGGTTTTCATGGTGAAAACCGCAAGTGCTAGCACACTACGAGTCTTGCGAAGGTGGTAGGGAGGTTCCCCCATGAGACGGGATCCATCCGACAAAGATTGGAGCTCCGTTTCTTCACTTAATTTTCTGTTTTTGTAGGCAGTGGACTGCTGCAGTGAGCTTACAAAGGCAGTGCGTTTTTGGGCTTGAATCGTCTCCAAATCGACTCTACCGATCAATGTGAGTATTCCGCTACCTCCGTTGATGTGTTCACACATAATTTCATGTCTTGTTTGATCTTGGGACCTTATAGAAAACCAACAAATGTGCCCAACTCTTGTCTCTGATTTCACCATCATGTCATCCACATACACTTCGATTTCCTTGTGCATCAAATCATGGAAAAGTGTAGTGGCCATTCGCTGATAAGTAGCTCCTGCATTCTTGAGTCCAAACGGCATTACCTTGTAGCAGTAAGTGCCCCACTCAGTAACAAATGCAGTCTTGTGTTTGTCTTCCTCAGCCATGAGAAACTGATTGTAACCTGAAAATCCATCCGCAAATGAATACATGGCAGATAAAGCCGCACTGTCGACCAGGACATCTATATGTGGCAGGGGAAAATCATCTTTCGGACAAGCCTTGTTGAGATCTCTGTAGTCTACACACATCCTGAATTTCCCGTCTTTCTTCGGCACTGGCACTATATTAGCCAACCATTCGGGATACTTCACTACTTCCAGGAATCCCACATCTATCTGTTTCTTAACTTCCTCTCTGACTTTCTCGGCCCATTCCGGTCTCATCCGTCGGAGTTTCTTCTGCTTTACTGGCCTCATATTCGGATAAGTTGGTATTGTGTGCTGGGCGATGTTTCTGTCTACCCCAGGCATGTCCTCATAGGACCAAGCAAACACTCTGGCATATCTGACCAACACTTCTTCTAATTTTTCCCTTTCTTCAGAGGTAACTTCGCTTGCAATCAGAATTACTTTGGGGTTCTCCAGCGTACCCAGGTTAAATGCAGTAGTTCTGGCAGAACTGATATCAAATATACTTGATTCATGCGGAGTAAATGGAAATGACTCAGGTAAGTAAGCAAAAGAAATGTCTTTATTGGATAATGCGGAAGTACATTCAAACAAATCAGGAAGGCAAATGTCTTCATCATCTATAGACACTTCTTCCTCTGCAATCAGGTCCTCCTCAGGCTTTTCATCCTCTCCCAGAGTCATGCTCTCCATCTTCATCAGTTCTTCCTCCCAATGCTCTTCTTCTTTCTTCTCAATTCCCTTGACTGTCAGCTGTTCACCCAACATATCCTGGAAGATCTCAAACCCAGGTACCACAATTCCATTAACTTCCACAGGTTCAGGCTCTCCTTGATATCCTGAAGCTTTTACAAAATATTCCATCAGTTTCAGGCCTTTTTTCTTGGCCTTTGGCTTCTCTTCATCAGACTTGTACCCCAAACCCTTCCGAGTATTCTGTCCTCGGAAATCTGGCAATTTTGAACCTTTTCCTGGCTCAAACTTCATTTTTTCCATAATCCTAGCCACCCTAGGATCCACCCATTCTTCGAAAGTAGCTGACACCTGAAACCTCGTGAAAGGCTGTATCTCCAAGGCAGCCACGGCATTATCTGTCTCAGCCCGGATAGTGACAATTTCTCTCCATACGGGAATTTGATCATCTGATGCAAAGTGGAAGGCACGCCCCCAAGTTTGTGAAACCAAGGCCTTCCCAGCAATAAGGCAAAAGTGGCCGGGATGTCCAGCACTGTGAACTCCACCTCATCTTCAATCGGCCCTACCTTGACCATAGCCACAAAGGTGCCCTCAACTCCCCGCTTACTGTCATCATAAGCCTTGATAGTCATACTGGAGGGGTCCAAGTCTGTTGCTTTCATACCCAATCTCGCCAAAAATTTTAGCGGGCACACATTGATGGACGAACCGTCATCCACCATTACACATGAAGTTCTCTTGCCCCTCACCTCGGCCCTGATAAATAGAGGCCTGTTATGATTCCTCCCTTCTGCTGGGAGTTCATTCTCAGAAAAAGATATCTGCAAAGCTTCTTTCTGAACTGACCCAACAAACATTGCGGGGTTGGCATCCTCCGATACCACAATCTTGCTCAAAGCCTCAACCATAGCCTGTCTATGCTCTCGAGATGCACACAGTAGTTCCCAGATACTCACTTGTGCTCTAGTCTTCCTTAATTGCCTTAGCACCATATCCTCCTCAGTATTTTCTGCAGTCTCAATCACTTCTCTACCATCTGTTAGGACTTCCTTACCCTTCTCTGCCATATCATTGTAAAAACGGCCACTGCGCGTCATTCCCCTTACTTCTTCTTCGTCACTACTAGAGAAATCAAGCCAAAAGTTCTTTTCCTGCTCAGTCTCCTCTTCACTAGCACTGTCCCAGATTCCCAGGCAAAAGGCTTGAGGGTGAAAGGATTTTAGGACAAGGTCTTCCGGGAGAGACCAGAATTGATCATATAGGCTGGTGGTGGTACGGCACGGTAATTGGGTAAGGGGTTTCTGTGTGTTGTTTGCTGTTCTGTTTCTGGGTCAGGTATTTTCTTGGAGTCTATCAGGTCTTGGATTTCATGGCGGAGTCGGGTGCAATTGTCAGTGTCATGGCCTTTTTGCTGGTGAAAGTGACAGTAAAGGCTTAGGTCGTAATGTGGTGGTAGGGGATTGGGTAATGGTTTGGCTTCCACAGGTTTTAAGAGTCCTTGTCTCTTCAGTTTCTCTAGCACCTTTGACAGAGGTCTTCCAAAGTTGGAAAATCTTCGGTTCCGGATAGCAGCAATCTCAGCAGAAACGGGCTTTGTTCCCGATGTTCCTCCAATGGGCCTTCTGTTCAAACCATAGAATTTTCTATTCTCGGCCTCTTCTTCCTCAATGTCCATGACAGTTTCCCTCAACTGCCGAAAGTCTGTAATCATGGAAGTCATCCTCCTCAACTTGCTGTAAATGGAGGGCTTGGTGCCCTTGATGATCATTTTAATCTGGTCCTTCTCCGAGGGCCTAGTTTGCATTTTCAACAGCTGACTCCTCCATCGGTCTACGTACTCCTTAAAACTTTCCTCCGATTTCTGCTTCACATTCTCCAGATCGCGGAGTGATAGATCGATTTCTAGGTCAGTGACATACTGCTTCAGGAAAGCATCAGCCAACTCTCTCCAATCTTCCTTCACTTTCTTCTCTAAACTGTGGTACCACACCACTGGAGCTCCCTCGAGTGACATTCCAAACATTTTCTGCACTTGGCGCTGGGATAAGCCAACTGAACTCATAACTGATACAAACTGTCGGAGATGCACCCTTGGATCCCCATTCCCGTTAAACTTAGCCATATCAGGCATCTTGAACTGTGCTGGCAACTGTTCCTCGAAGGTCAGTGTGTCATAATCCAGCAAATCTTCATTCTTACCCCTCATCTTGCGGGTAACTGACTCAACCTGATCCCGAAGTTTCTGTAATTCTGTTTGTGACCCAGATATTCTGCCTGCTGCATACTCTGCCATATCATCATCAAAAGTGGGGGTATCATCCCTCAACCCAATCGGAGGCTCCTCATGCCTCACATTCTCAGAATTTCCTCCAGCACGGGGCACAGTCATACCAGCCATAGCAGTAGTCAAGGCTTGCAACTGTTCAGTAATTTTGGCGAGACCGTTCTCTAACTGATCCATACGGGATACCTCATTGCCGGATTCACTCATGGTTGTCACTGTCTTCTTGGTGAGTCTTTTCCCTTCCCTAACCCAACAGGTATCTATGATGGCTTTTAAAACATAAGAGGTTAGCACGATGCATGTATGCATGAGGTGTATGAGGTACATATAACATGCTAAGTAAATTAAAACTCTCAAACGAGTCGGCTCGTTATCATTTTAGAATTTTTCGAGCTAATTATCATAGGAGTGAACCCATCCCAGTTTAAATGGCCCAATGAGTTCACATCTCATGGCAAAGAACCCGACTAAATCCAAATAGTAACGTTCCGAACACAATCACAAAGCGGCTCATTAATCACTTAGAAGCCTTTGGCCCAATAGTCATGAAAAATGTTCTTGTCCCAGTTTAAATGGCCCAACAAGCCCATATCTCATGACAAGTGGTCCAAATAGATCCAAACGACAATGTTCCCAATACACAAGCATAGAAGAAAGTTGATGCAAACATGACATGATAATTTCTACAAATGGCCCATCGACATTTTAGAGGTTTTGGGCCTAGTAGTCATAAGATACGAACTCGCCCCAGTTTAAATGGCCCAACAAGTTCGCATTTCTGATAAAAGGTCCAACTGCCTCCAAATGGAAATGGCCCATAAGCACAAGCAATAGTAAATAATTTCTAAAGGTCATAAAAAACTAAGGTTCATGTGTAGGTTTCAAGAATGTAAACAAAGGCCCTTATTGACAAAGGATTACCCACAACTAGGACTCCCCATTCAAGGGTTCAAACGACCAAGTGAGTGCACCTTATATGTCAACAAGTTAAGGTATGTGACTAACTGTCAAATGGACTTCCCGTTGTAGATTCCCCAGGGAGGGCGGAGCAAGGCTCGCTGTGGATACCCAAGCCCCTTAGGCTCTTATCGCTTGGTGACAGGAATAAACAACGAGTCCTCCAAATTAGTCTATCACATGAGATGATTATCTAGATGCCTTCTCAGCTTTTCCTTATAAAGAGGTAGTGAGTGAAGGAAGACACCAACCATCCCCTAGGAAAATGATTATCTAGGTGCCTTCACGGCTTTTCCTTATAAAAAGGTAGTGAGTGAAGGAAGACACCAAACATCACCTAGCCCTAACAATGTCTTTGATTAAATTCCTTAAACTTACAGTAAACATGGTTAATTAAAACACAAATCCAACCATTACAAGACATGTTTCGAGGCCGATTCTCTATCCCCAGTGGAGTCGCCAGACTGTAGACAACAGAAACTGGACGACGCATGCTGTTCTAGACTCAGGGCCTAGTTGGGAGTACGGAGTAGCCACGGGGGACTAAACCGGAGAATAATGGAGTCGCCACCCGGTGTGAACCGGAAAATAAGATTTAAGGCCGCACTCACCCCTCGCAAGGGAAGACCTCAAACCGTTGGGTTCGGAATGGTCCCTTACTTATGTCACTTGTAATGAAAGGATTTATGTAATAACTTAATCATGCTTGAGTAACATTCATTTCCAAGGGTATCATATTTCTATATTTGCATGCATAGCAATAAAACTTACACTCGAATTTACAAATCCCATGTCTAAGTTTATATTTAGCATATTTCCATATATAGTCTATGTCCAAATTCAAACATGAAGACAATTTAACATTTCAAAAGCATACAACTTCACAAAAGCACAAACAAAGAACATTCTTACAAACATGCATACTAAGAGAAGGTATTCAAGTGTATAACAGAAAATAGATGGCTAAATAAGTAATACAAATGCGTAAAATTCAAGGAGATAACTATATGTTAAGATAGACATGTCATGATGGATATAAGAAGACCGTAAGCGTTCGCGTTGCGTTCGTAAACGCGTTCGAACGGTGAAGACAGTAGGTTCTCGTTCGTATGTCGTCCGATACGCGTTCGAACAGAAATGAGACAGTAGGTTCTCGTTCGTAGTGCGTCTGAAAACGCGTTCGAACGGAAATGAGACAGTAGGTTCTCGTTCGTAGTGCGTCCGAAAACGCGTTCGAACAGAATGAGACCTGATGCTGCAGATGTGTGTGCGTTCGAGTAGCGTTTGATAACGCGTTCGAACGGTAGAGACAGAAGGTTCTCGTTCGTGATGCGTTCGATGACGCGTTCGAACGGTAACTGGCAGATTACATATATGCAGTTTTGGATGCGTCATTCAAACAAGATAACCACAAAGACATATCTAGTCACATAGACCCTTGAATCATGCATAAACATTGACATACTAAACAACTAAATCATGCTCAATCACAACAAACTAGTTATGCACAAAACTATAACATGTTAAACATCCTAATCATGCATAAGAAAACTAATAACACACTAGTCTAAATCATGCTCAAATACGAATTTGGGTGAAACGGAATACATGTGTTTTTCAAGTGGTACGTGGCATTGTATCCCGAGTACAAACCGCATTACCGTCCATTCGGATTCGGCTACGGAATTTATGTCCGAGTTTCCATCCGATATACCACAAGAAATAACACATATTCCGTCCATCCGGAATCACATCACGCAATTAACATACTTTCTGAATCATGCATACTTAAATATCATAATTAACATGCTTTCTAAATTATCAAATCATGCGAAGAAGATAAGTATCATATGCCCTCAGGTCTAACCTTTTTTCGTCGTCTTTTGGAAGCGCGTTTCACGGCCGTCGGAAGGGTTGATGTTCCGCAACTTTTCTGGTTCACTGGTTTCCCTTTTCCTTGGTTATCCCGATGATTTGCTCGCTGTTTTCCCTTCGCTTTGCTGCTGTGTTGCTGCTGTCTTTCCGACTTGAGAGGAGAAGACTTTGCGTGCTCTCCAAATGCTGAATATATGCCCAAATGTGTTTTATGTATCTTGATTTCCTCCAGCCTCTTCAAGGCAGAAAAATGTGTGTTTATATAGGCAATTTGGAGTGCATTTAATAGGTAGGCCAAGGGCAATTAATTTGATACCAAACTTGGTTGAAATGTAATGCATAATTGGATGGCTTTGTTGACATATACAAATGATAATTTGAAAATGAATCAAAGGTGGTGGGATGGTGATGGCGTGGGGTTGTAAGGAGTTAATGGTGTGGGGGGAGTGCTTGACTTGGTGAGGGAGGCCATTAAATGGTGTAGGGTTGGTTTAATAAATGGTTTGAAAAATTAATATTAAGGTAAAAGGTGAGGTCAAAGGTTAAAGTGAATAGGTAGAAGGTAAATCATGATGGAATAGTGTAATGAGGGGGTAGAAAATGGTGTCAAAGTCATGGGCCTCCTAGGTGGTGGGCTTGGTGCTTTTGGTAGGTTTGGGTATGGATTTGGGTTATTTTTGGCCGAGCATAAGCGGAGATTCAACGAGCAAATCGAAGCTAGACAACCAAGTCAAATCCAACAATGATTCCAATTTCCACTTTACCCTTCCGACGTCCGTTTCCTGCAACTTCCATGACATGAAAAGGTAGTGCCTCCTTACGAGACTCGTCATTGGGCATGATATGCAAAATGCAGTGTCTACAGGCGGCTTACCTTGATCTGTCTTCTTTCTTTTTCCCTTTTTTTTTTGAAGGTTTTGACCTGTCGTCATATCTAAAACACTCGAAAATCGGAAATGATTTTGAAGAACACATACGCCTTTCAAATGTGCATTACGTCGTCGTTTAACTGAATTTGAGTGGGTAACTGGGGCGGGGGTTAGGTTGAGGTGGCGGTCGGTTATAGGTTTGCTGTAGATTCTTTGATGGCACAGTGAAGCAGCAATTTATAAGATTCAACTAAATCAAATTTTTAATATAAAAAAAATCGGATAAGCATCTACACCACCAAGACACGCTCCTCAAGGACATTAAAATTGAAACACATCAAAAGAAAATTGATATACAACTAGGAGATTCATGTGAAAGTGGATACACTTTCAAAAGCTTAAGGTTGAACTGAAGTGTTACTAAACTTCAATAAGAATAATAAATTCTTTCTTTCTTTCTTTCTTTCTTTCTTTCTAATCCCTTTTTATCCCACAAAGAGATATATATACTCAAATTTTTTTTGAAAAACCCTATAAGCAAAAGCTCTCAACCAAAAGAAAACCCTACCTTTTCTTTTTCGGGGGCCGCCGACCACAGCCCTTATTTTGGTCGGCAGCTCCACCTCCCCCCTCTTTAGCTCTTTCTTTGACCTATTTCTCAACAAATATTTTCCTATTCTACTTCCTTTTCAAACCCTCCATTTTCCAGATCTCATATTTTCTTTGTTTTGCTGTTCTCTCTTTGTTCCTCCTTCTTCCTTGCTCATTCTCAGTTTTTTTTCCCGTTCTCTTATTGTTTTTTCTTTCGCTTGTTTTTTACTAATCCTTTTTGTTTTTCTTTTGAATTTGAGTCTCACTCCCTGTCGCCACCAACAGGGGTTGGTGGCGGCAAAGGAGCCCCTCTCCCTCTGATACCCTCACCCTTTCTTCATGTTTCCCCTTAATTTTTTTTCTTTCATTTCATTTTATTAGTTTTTGTTCTCGGCAGGGGAGCCCCTGTTTTTTATTGTTGTCTTTCTTTTGTGGATTTTTTTTTTGTTTGGTGGATCCACTCTTGTAGTGGTAGATTATCCCACATTTGTTGGGTTTTATTTTTCTGTTTTATGCAGGAATAATTATCTTCTCATCAATATACAAAAAACTTGGTGCGGATAAATTAATAGTTCCAGTAGTGAAGATTGTATATTTTCTTAACATGTTAGATCTGAAAATTATCTTGTATTGGATTGATTGTATACTGTTGGAGAAGTTTGATGTACTATATGTGTATTATGTCATTTCACATCCAGCTAAAGATTTGTAATCACCGACTTTGTTTTAAGGCTGAGGTATGGAGATCAGACCGGTCCCGTAATTCCTCTCGTTCTCAAGTATCTTTATTGGTTACGGGAAATATATAGTACATGTATTAGTTTATATTGTTAGGTTTTATCCTAACTTAGCTTGAGTCTTAGGAGTTTCCTAAGTTTGTATTCGAGCTTTTATGACCGTGTAATTACATCATTGTGATGTTTTTATATATGAAAAAATTTCATTTTCAAATATATATATATATATATATATATATATACACACACACACTCATTAGACATTTGCAGCTTCAATAGTCAACACAATCAAACTCTAAGCAATCTTTTTTGAGTATGGGCCCCAAAGATAGAAAGCAGCCCAAATTCTAAGCAAGAGACCTCTTTGTTTGGGCTTGAACATGGGCTTCTTTAATGGAGTACAGAATCATGGGTCAGTGATCAGTTTCTTTGTTTGCTCGAAAACAAATAATCAGTCTCAATGCTCCAGTAGTCCAGTGAATCAATTTATTTATTCATTTACCTTGCCAATTAATTAATCTAATTAGAAGGAGGAAATTTTTCATTTGAAATGGAAAAGGTTTATGATAAATTTTTAAGGTTTTTTTTTTTTTTTTTAAACGTTAAACATTAGAGAAGATCCAGAAATAAATAGAACGTATTAAGTACCACTAATAATTGTCATGTGGTCGATTCTAAACTTATATATTCACTAAAAATGTATTTTATTTATGAGAATGTTATTATTCTTCTAAACTTTTTGCTTATCTCACTGTAAATATTATTATTAGATTTAGCTTGATGGTGGCTGTGGCGTGGTGTAGGGTTCATGGTCTGACCTTCAAGTTCTGGGTTTCGAATACAATGAATGCGTTTCTTATAATAGTCTCGGACGGTCAGAGATTTTACATGCTCCACTTAAACCCGGAAAATGTGAGTTAGCGGTGGGTTTCCAACGATTTCAAAAACAAAACAAAAAAATGTTATATAATGAACTTTTCACGGGCGTGGTTATGGTTCAACGAATACTTGATTGTATATAAAAATACATATTATTATGGACGTGTATTAAAGCAGTCTGGGACAGCCGGTGGTTTTACCTGCGCCGCGGCCCAAAATGGGTGGTTTGGTGGTGGGGTTTCCATCGTTTCCAAAAAAAAAAAAAAGTGTATTAAAGCAGCATCCGAAATTTAGCTTGATGGACGTGTATTAATGCAGTCCATAAATTTATTCCGAAAAAAAAAAAGAAAAAAAAAAAAAAAAGCAGCATCCGAAATTTTGCTCACATACAAAACACTTATCCAACTTTCAACCCTAAAAATTTATATATCAGTCATAGTCAATGTTTTCAGAACTTTAAAAAATTCAATGAATGATGGGTTCAATTGATTGAACCGTTTAAAAAATTTGATAGAAACGATTGACATTATTAATAATTTTTAAAATTAAAAATTATAAAAAAAATAAATATTAATTTTGGTTTTTAATAATTTTAAAAAATTGAACTAGTCCGATCGGATTCGGCCAGTTTTGACCTTGTTAATCGGTTTTTATAGGTTTTAATTGAGTTAGATCGATTTTTATGTGTGATAAGACGAACTCACAACTGATTCATGATTCGACTGGTTTAATCGATCAGATTGGTCTGATTTTAAAAATATAGATAATAATTCTCCAGATATTTGAGAATTGTAGTAGGTAGTCTAATTCCAAAGATAAAAATATCTTCAATGATTCTTTGAACAACTAATTTGAAAATTAAGTAGCATTAATTAACGTTAATAGATTCTTTAAAAGTATTTTGAATTGATGAATTTAATTATTTCGAAAGCAATTAATTGTGGCGTTTGTTTTTTCAGATGAGACTTATTTTATTAATGACAATAATAATGAGCTAATTTAATTGTTGCCTTTTCCCAAAAAAAAAAACTTGATGTTGAAGCTCAAATTTCTATATATCCGTACACATTTAATTTTCAATATTTATTACAATATTTTTCGAACTGCATTTGATATTTATCCATAAAAGTGGCTGATTTTCATTCAATCATTTCCCTAACTGGGTTACCTAGCTAGTTAAAATTCATTCTATTTATCTATTTTAAATGTTTGTATAAGATCATAAAAATATTTGTAATATCACGTATCGTTTTATTGTTAAAATCAATGGTTGGCACCAAAAGATGTCAATTATTTTTTTGGGACAGGTCTCATATACAATAATTAATAATAATAAAATATATTAATTATGTGGGTGGGTCATAGACGCATAAAAAGAAAATAATAAAAAATTATAATTTATTATTTATATAGTGAATCTCAAGCCTATTTATAGACACTAAATTTCATTATTTTCTTCATTTAATTCTCAACCAAATCTTTTGTATTCTAAGAAATAACAATATTATTTCTTTTTAAAAGATTGTGAGAGAGTTGTAATTCTCTTATTTTAAGAGAATGTGAGATTGTTCACTCTTTGTATTTAGAAAGAAATTGTAAAATTCTTTCCATTATAGTGAAATCATTCTACATTTGCCCGTGAATATTTTTCTCATATAGAAGGTTTTACCACGTTAAATATATGTCTCGTTACTTTATTTTATTATTAATATTTATGGTAGATTTAAGTCTTTTAATTATATTATATTGTTATATATATGGTAGGTAAAGCCTCTTCAACTAATAATTATTCTCAATTTCACATTACTTGCTTACCAGCTTCAGCCCACGACCCCCAACACTTATAAATAATTGATTATCCTTTATTAGTATTAGATATTGGGGTTAATCAAGGATTTAAAATGTTTGGTATAAAAAACAAAACCGTAAAGGGCAGAGGGAACAAAACTAATAAAATCATTAACTTTTAAATAAAAGTTTATCTTGGTAATAGATTACTAGTAGTGAACTTTTTACTCATACTATAAGGTTAGATAATGGATGATATGCTTTGATTGTATAATAATGAAAGTTTATCTCATATACTATATAGTACTCCAGCTCTTAAATTATTTAACATGCATTGATAATGACTTTGGACTGTGAGTTAAAATTCATACCAAATTATTTTCAAAAATTTTACTACTCTTTAGAAATAATAATAATAATATTATTATTATTAATATGATATACTGTTGCTTTCTTTCTTGATTTTTACTTTCACATTAATGGCACCATCATTTACTAACACATTTAATTTCACAAGAAACTGAAGCCACAAGCCTGATCAAAACCATTCAACAAATTAGGTAAATCAAATAATTTTGTTTTTTTACATGAACCCTTTAACGTTTTAGAGTAATAGAGTCTTCAAGAAGTGTTGTTTGGTAGCAAATGACATGGGATATATTTCTTATAAGAATCTGAGACAGTCGGATGTTTTATTTATTCTGCTTAAATTCGGATCGGATAATTTGACAATGAAATTTCAAATATTTCCAAATTATTATTATTATTATTGTTGATGGTATTTTTAGGCACTATGGTATTTAAGACAGCACGACAGGGGCAAAAGGGTAATTTTCTCCTTGGTCAAAGATCATTAATACCGACCCGACCACATGAGTGAGTGGCCGAGAACTTTATGATCCGATAACCGACCACTTTGGTTCGGATGACCGAGCACTATCAGATCGGTAGCAGCATTCTCAGCACAAGTGACCATCATGACCAACCACATGAAGACCGAGCATAGGGCAAGACATGATCGGGAAAATAAGGCATTCTATCCATATGAGATAAGATAATAAGTTATCCTACTTTCATGGGGTAAACTAGTAAGTCAATGTCCTAGTATGATAAAGGAAGTAAATGTAGTTTTTGACTAGGAATCCTTATGGAAAAAGGGAATAGTTTTGACTAGGAATCCTTATGGAAAAAGGAATAGTTTCAACTAGGAAACTCTTGTACAAATAGGAATATGATTTCTTCACCATTATAAATAGGAGGGTAGAGTGAAGAGAAAAAAAAAACAACAAAAAAAAGAGAGAATAAGAGGAACAAGTTGAGAGCAAGGTAGAGTTGAGATCAGAATCAGACTCAAGCTCTGACTTGTAAACACAAAAAAAGTCTGAGAAGCGTGTTTGAGTAATAAAAGTATCATCTTGTTTGTGCCCGTGGACGTAGGTCGGATCCAAATCCACCGAACCACGTTAAATCTCCTTGTTGATTGGTGTATTTCTTGTTTTCTGCTAAGTTTGCCTTTGGTCCCCCATAACCAAACAAATTCACTATTGAAGGAGGATTTCCTCGGGAGTGATATTCCAATATTACCCTGAGACCAAAATCCACCGTCAACAGTTGGCGCCGTCTGTGGGGAACTTCACAAAAAGCAGTTCACGTGATAAGACAAATGGCGGAGGACGGAAATCACCAACCAGGAGGTCCGGCAATAGACTGGATGAAAAGAATGGAAGATGGGATGAGGTCTATGATGGATCGACTAGAAAGAATGGAAGGAGCAAACAACGAGAGAACTGAAACAGGCCGGACAGAGGAGAGAAAGAGGGAAAAGAGTAGTAGATGTAAGTGAAGACGAGGGACCCAGAAAGAGAGGCCCCTATGGGATAAGATCTGCGTGGTAAGGAAGATCAGAAGACACATGGGAAGAAGAAGAGGAGGAACAATCACCCGACCCCTCCTCCGACAGTTTTTACAACTCCAAGAGGGAGGATAGAAAGTATAACGAAGACGTACAGGAGACCTCTGAGTTTAAAGAACGCCACGCCCGGGGCGACAGGCGAACAGAAGAACACAGGAGGCGGCACGGGGGCACAACCCGTGAAATAAAATCTTGGTTGAAAAAAGAGATGACCAGATGGGGAGAAAGCCTGAAGATCGGGGCGGGAGACACCCGAGGCGAGGAAGAGGGGTCTCCCCTTACGGAAGAGATAAAGTCAGCACAGTTCCCGAAGCGATTCAACATGCCGACCATGGCACCATACAAAGGCCACTCCGACCCAAAATCCCACATCGAAAACTTTGTCCTCCTGATGGAAGTACAGGGAGTAACGGGCGACGCCATATGCAAAGTTTTCCCCCTAACTCTGGCCGGACCGGCCATCCTATGGTACAGAAGCCTAGCCCCAAGGAGCATCAGCAACTTCGCACAACTGAGGAAGTCATTCATACGACACTTCAAAGGGGCATGCGTCCCAAAGAAAATGGTGGGAGAATTGAGACTGATGAAGCAGGGGGATGATGAGCCCCTGAGGAATTTTATTGAAAGGTACCACAATTTGGTGCTCGAGGTCGGAGCGTACGAGTCATCGGAAGCGCTAGAAAGTCTCAAGGGAGGTCTGAAGGTCGGGAAGTTGTGGACTCACCTGAGGATCCAAGACACCCCGGACTACGCCACCGCTCTGGAGGTGGCCCGAAAATTCGTTTTGTTGGAGAACGAAGAGAAAGCATCCCGGAAAGGGAACACCATCAAAGAAAGAACCGCAAGGGAGGGTGCCCCCCGCCGGACAGAAAGAGAATCCAGAAGACCACCCCCAAAGCACAAAGAATTCAAACCACTGCACCGGGACAATCAAGAGAGGAGGGCGCCGACCCAAGTGAACCATGTAGTAAGGGAAGATGCATACATTCCCCTGAAGAAACCATTGGGACAAATCGTCATGGAGATCCAGGGGAAAGGCCTCTTGGTAGAACCCGACCAAAGGAGATTCCCTCCGGACAAAAGGAACCTAAAAGCTTATTGTGTGCACCACAACTCCAAAGGACATCCAACAGACGGATGCAAAGATCTGCGAGAACAAATGGAAGATCTAGCACGGAACGGGTACCTAAACAAATACATTGACCACGAGGTCATGACCGCCAGACAAAGAGCACGCGGTCGTCAAATCAATATCATCACAGGAGGAAGAACGCTGGCCGGAAACTCTAACCGGTCAAGGAAAGATTACAGCAGAACCCGAGGACCGGATATCTTAGAAACAGAACAGGGCAAAGGGCTACCGGAGGCCGGTCAGTACCAATAATGTTCACCGAGGAGGATACCCGAGGAGTAAGTTTCCCTCATGACGATGCATTGATAATCAAGGCAGTCATCAGCGGGTCAGAAGTAGACAGAATCCTAGTGGACCCCGGGAGCGCAGTGGATATAATTTCCAGAGAAGCGCTGGACAACCTAGGGGTAGAATATGCAACCCTTACCAACGATAGCACCCCCTTATACGGTTTCGGAGGAGCAGCCGTTATCCCACTGGGAAGAATACAGTTGGCAATAACTGTCGGGACACATCCCCGGACCCGGACGATCATGACAGACTTCACTGTGGTAGACTGCATGAGCAGTTACCAGGCCATCGTCGGACGACCCTTCATGATGAAAACGAAAGCTGCGATGTCCTGCTACCACCTAAAACTGAAATTCCCCACCCGGGAAGGGATTGGAATTGTGGGCGGAAGCCAGAAAACAGCTCGCAGCTGCTTCGCAACTCTCTCACGAGAAACTCTATGCATCGCAGAAGACAGTCGAAAACGACAAAGGAACCAGGGAGAAGAAGAAGAAGACAGAGGCCCAGGCGTTTGGCCGAACAAAAGTGCTCGACTCACAACAGCCGAGGAAACCGAGGAGAGAGAACTTTACGGAACAGGCCCCGAGATTACAAAATGGGCGGTCGGTATCAAACAATGCCCACCAATGAACCAAATATAAAGTTTTTTCTCAAAGTATTACGCAGAAGAACTGTAAGGAGGACAGTATGTCCCCAAATATGAATAAAACATTTTTTATCCGTTTTCTAAAAAAAAACAAAAAACAAAAAAAAAAACAAAACAAAACAAAATTGAAAGACATATTCAAAGACAGTGGACATACTCAAACGCCCACTACATAAAGACAGTCGGGCGCCAAGGCCCCTTGAACCATCAGCTCGAGACTGGATCTTATTCCGCCGGGGTCGTTCAGCTCGGGGTCGGGCACGTCCCACCGAGTCAGCCCTTCGGACTGGGGACATAACATTCCCCCAGGTCCAAGTGCCTTTCTCAGCTCGGGGTCGGGTATATCCCACCGAGTCAGCCCTTCGGACTGGGGACGTAACATTCCCCCAGGTCCAAGTGCCTTTCTCAGCTCGGGGTCGGGTATATCCCACCGAGTCAGCCCTTCGGACTGGGGACGTAACATTCCCCCAGATCCAAGTGCCTTTTTCTACTCGGGGTCGGGTATATCCCACCGAGTCAGCCCTTCGGACTGGGGACGTAACATTCCCCCAGGTCCAAGTGCCTTTTTCTACTCGGGGTCGGGTATATCCCACCGAGTCAGCCCTTCGGACTGGGGACGTAACATTCCCCCAGGTCCAAGTGCCTTTTTCAGCTCGGGGTCGGGCTATGTCCCACCGAGGCATGCTCCTTTGGACTGGGGAGGTAACATTCCCCCAGAGCCAAGTGTTTCATTCAGCTCGGGGTCCCCAGGGACATACTCGATGCATAGGATCCGTAAGAAGCATAGCACGGGGAGGGATGATACCCCTGTGACGATTGCTTGCTCCAGTGTTACCGAACACTCTCTGATCCTCACTTACCCGATGTAATGGATCCGTGGGAAAGCATAGCACGGGGGATAGTGATGCCCCCGTGACGATTGCTAGCTCCAGTGATGCCGGGCCTAAGGAGGAATGTGCCCTTAGTATCCCGGACACTCTTTGATCCATTCATCACCTCGGATCCGCGAGAGATGCAGCACGGGGATGAGTGGTGCCCCTGTAGCGTGTGCCTACTCCAGCGTGGTAAGGAGGAGCCCTCATATGATACACAGGCTCCCCAGTGAACCGACGTGTAGAGGATGTGCCCTTACCAATCAAACGCTCTATTTGATCCGAATCCTGGTTCGCCGGGACACTGAATTGAAAGATTCAGAATTGTGTTTTGGAGGCCTCAGGCAGGACGCTGTTTTGAGGCATCCGTGCTGTTGTTTACATTTGTAAAAAGTTTTCTTTTGGGACAAGTGCCGAGTCACCCCCACCTTTTTGGTCTTGTTTTTCAAAGTTTTGATTTTGTTTTTCGCTGGTCTGGCAAGGGGACGCCCGTGCCAGATTCGGTAGGGCTTCACAAGGTTGATTCAATTCCCTTCTGAGCAAGTCCCAAAGATTACCTGGCACAGGGCTGGATTCGTTCCGCCGAGGCCACTTGTTTATTCAGCTCGGGGCTGGATTCGTTCCGCCGAGGCCACTTGTTTATTCAGCTCGGGGCTGGATTCGTTCCGCCGATGCCACTTGTTTATTCGGCTCGGGGCTGGATTCGTTCCGCCGATGCCACTTGTTTATTCGGCTCGGGGCTGGATTCGTTCCGCCGATGCCACTTGTTTATTCAGCTCGGGGCTGGATTCGTTCCGCCGATGCCACTTGTTTATTCGGCTCGGGGCTGGATTCGTTCCACCAAGGTCACTTGGTTTCTCTCAGCTCGGGGTCGGGTTACGTCCCACCGAGTCCGTCCTTTTGGTCTGGGGACGTAATATTCCCCCAGGGCCAAGCGTTCATCTCAGCTCGGGGTCGGGTCGTGTCCCACCGAGTCCGCCTTTTGGTCTGGGGACGTAATATTCCCCCAGGGCCAAGCGTTCATCTCAGCTCGGGGTCGGGTCGTGTCCCACCGAGTCCGTCCTTTTGGTCTGGGGACGTAATATTCCCCCAGGGCCAAGTGTTCATCTCAGCTCGGGGTCGGGTTACGTCCCACCGAGTCGGCCGTCGTCAGCATAAGGGCAAAACATTGTCTCCACAGGTAGATATCGGGATCCTCGTTGACTGAGCACATGAGGGTGGCAGGAAGGACCAGATTTGCAGCCAAGACATTTTTCTTTGCGATTCCTAGAGTGACCACCGACGGATTCATCGGCACACCATCTTTTTTAGTTCCCGGCATCAACTCGCAAACTCGTTGTTACCGAGAACTAGGGGACAGATGTTGATGGTGTTTTTAGGCACTACGGTATTTAAGACAGCACGACAGGGGCAGAAGGGTAATTTTCTCCTTGGTCAAAGATCATTAATACCGACCCGACCACATGAGTGAGTGGCCGAGAACTTTATGATCCGATAACCGACCACTTTGGTTCGGATGACCGAGAACTATCAGATCGGTAGCAGCATTCTCAGCACAAGTGACCATCATGACCGACCACATGAAGACCGAGCATAGGGCAAGACATGATCGGGAAAATAAGGCATTCTATCCATATGAGATAAGATAATAAGTTATCCTACTTTCATGGGGTAAACTAGTAAGTCAATGTCCTAATATGATAAAGGAAGTAAATGTAGTTTTTGACTAGGAATCCTTATGGAAAAAGGGAATAGTTTTGACTAGGAATCCTTATGGGAAAAAGGAATAGTTTCAACTAGGAAACTCTTGTACAAATAGGAATATGATTTCTTCACCATTATAAATAGGAGGGTAGAGTGAAGAGAAAAAAAAACAACAAAAAAAGAGAGAATAGAGAAAGAAAAAAAAAAAAAAAAAAAGAAAAGAGAAAAACAAGTTGAGAGCAAGGTAGAGTTTAATCAATCATTAAGCTCTGACTTGTAAACACAAAAAAAGATCTGAGAATCGTGTTTGAGTAATAAAAGTATCATCTTGTTTGTGCCCGTGGACGTAGGTCGGATCCAATCCACCGCCACGTTAAATCTCCTTGTTGATTGGTGGTATTTATCTGTTTTTCTGCTAAGTTTGCCTTTGGTCCCCCATAACCAAACAAATTCACTATTGAAGAGGATCCTCGGAGTGATATTCCAATATTACCCTGAGACCAAAATCCACCGTCAAGTTATTATTTTAGTAATAAAGATCTTATAATTATTTAATATACTTTTAATGCCTTGCTGTTATCACCCATCGAGAGTCAAACTTCATAACGGTCCAAGTGAAGAGTATTTAGTTATTTGAAAAAAAAAAAAAACATTAATGTTAGAGATATAGATAAATGATACAGATGTTAATATAATTGGATCTGTATTATTAGGTTTGATTTTTTATCTCTCTCAATGATACAAATTCTACTATATAGGGATTAGGCTAAAAGGCCACCAAAATGGGGACATAAATGCGAAAGAGGGGGGAGAAAAAGCTCATTAAATTAGTGCAGTTGGCGCAGTGTAGAAAAATTTATGACCCATGTGATGATCATTTTGTGGTGAAATAAATGTCCATGTACAAACAAAATTTTGGAGCAAGACCGATCCATTGACGGGGAAATTAAACCGGAATTAAATAGAGATAAAATCATATTTAAAGTGCCCGTAATTTTGATTTTTAATTTATTATAAAAAATAATGTAGTTTTAATGGTAATTTTATTTTCATTTAGTTTTAGTGTGTGCGCTTCTGATTTTTTTAAGAGCAAATAATACGGAGATAAAATTGGGATAAAATGTAGATAAAATTATAATTTTTTGTCTTTTTTTTTTATTTAGTATCAAAATGATATCATTTTGATGATAATATTTTCATAATTTCCTTAACAAAAAATATATATATATATACATATGTTTAAATTTAATGTAATTTTGCTCTGGCCAAAATTTCATTATTGCTCCACCATTTTCAACATAGCTGGCTTCATCATCCTTTCATTTAATGAGAAAGTAACACTGTTTTATCTTTTCTTATTTGTATTCATTCTGCAATTCTGAAAATTGTATTGATATTGACTTGCCATGGAGGTATGTTCCATGAGGATTTTTTTTTCCAGGCCATTTTGCTTCTAACGATCAAATCAAGACAAGATTGCACCAAGCTGAGTCATGATCACTCTAAGATTTTGATATTTTTGACAATCAATAATCAAAAATGATAAACTTACTCACATTCTTACTCATATTTATCCAAACTCTCTCACTGTAGCTACAATGAATTACTGTAGTTGGGATAAATATGAGTAAGAGTGTGAGTAAGTATATCATTACTCATCAATAATTCAATATCGATGAATACTGAATCAAAATATATATGCAATGCTCTTTAATGGGTGGTTCTAGGATCGACCTTTTAGGAAAATTCTTCCTTGCATTAGTTGGTAAGACTAGCTCCAGTAGTGGACAGGTGATATATTGAATGAGATCAGTAATATGGATGCTATTTGTAGGCGTTGGTTTTCGCCCGAGGCCTACAATCGAGATTTCGTAGAAAAATGACACTAGCGATCCTGCAAAACAAAGATAGAGTGAGCGGGAGTACTGCCCACCGGTGTGGTGGGTGCCTGGGGCACTCTGACGCTCAAGTTAGTAATGTGAATAAGTCGGTTGTACGGAGAATAAGGCTTGAAGTTACCTCAATCATCTTTTGTTTGCCGTGAGGGCAGTGTATTATGATTTCTCTGATGACAATGAGTAGTGTTGTGTCATCTCTCCCCCCCCTCCTTTATGCCTTGGCTCTTCTCTTTTATAGGCCCTCCTTACGAGGGGTCATTTAAATCTATATCTTCTACCTGTTGGATGTGTTAATGACATGATTTATGACTGTAACTGCCGATTTAATGGAATTCATTACTGAATGCGTTTTCCCAATCTAATTACTCATGAATCTGTTGACCTTCCTGAACTGTTAAATTTGTGATGGTGGGCTCTGGGCTAGTATGTCCTCTCGGTCCAAAACTGATTTCTCAAACTAGATCTAACGATGGGCTTCGAGGCTTTGGTTTCTTGATTGGCCCAAAGGTGGAATGACAGTTATGCCATTGGGCTCAAATTTGGCCCGTACACTACTGTTTGATTTATTCGATAAACTTGTTGATATTGATACTCGCACTAAATTTTACCTGTTGTCATTCATGCATGCTCAAAAAATTAATTTATACATAACATAAATAACATAATCAATCACATTATTTTTTGGATATCTTCCATCATGAATATAATATTGTGAATTTGTGATCCCGATCCTAAAATATAAATGTAAAGTTTGTAATATTATACAGAATATTCTATTTAAGGGGTATAATAATTTTTCTAAGATTAAAGATTTGAATTTTGAAGTCGACATAGATGTAAATAAATCAACTTAAATCATGGGGGGGCATATTGAGAATTATGATTGTCAGATGGATCGATGACTTGCTTCTGCTGCTGGCAATATTGAAAGCTACCAATCCTTCTGCTTGACCCATATGCACTTGTTTTATATGAAAGATGCGAGCCTTCAAGATGGGTATTGGAGGAGAAAATCTTCTATGCAATAGTGGTATTCCATCATCCATGCAACAAACCAATCATTCACTGCCACGCGTGTTAAACAATTAAAAAACAACTAAAAATAAATGAAGAAATTCTACATGTCATTTTTTAATTCGCTTGTGGTACCACGTCACCGATATCACTGTTGCACCAAAGAATCTCTCGTATTGGAGGCCACATAGACTAGAGGACTATCTTCGCTTAAAAGAAGGGTATGTCGTCTGTGATGTTCCTGCAATAAAAAATAAATAATTAGAAGCACCGATGGTGTTACCGTACCGATGATAACCCTCCGACACTTAAGTCAGATTATTTGAAGATTCACAAGTAGGCTAGCTTTTCGAGGACTCACAAGTGAAGTGAGCCTTTAATCTTTTGGGAGGACTCCTAAAACTTTTGAGGTGGACTCACGATTAAGCTTTCAAGATTGTGGAGAACTCACACGTAAGCCATTGGATTTTATTTGCTTTCGATATATCATCAAACTTATTTTCTTCAACTTTAGTTATACAAAATGCTGGTCTCATTGGAGATTCTATATATATATATATCTAATTTTGTACTCTCATAAGGTATTTTTTTATTTTTTTTGCATATGTTAACATGTGATTTTCGTCCCAGATGCATTTTCGAGATAACTCACCCGAGATAATCCTCTTTTAACCTTGAATTTATTTGGTTACGGGGAGACCAAAGATAAATTTGGCAAAAGACAAGATACACACAAGAAATCGAAAAGAAAATATTTAACGTGGTTCGGCGGAATTTATCCAGCCTACGTCCACGGTCAAAAAGTGGGGTGGGGTTTATTTTATTACCAAACCGAGCTCGGCCGACCTGTTTTAGTGAGGGTCTAAAGAACCGAGCAGGTTGTTCTCCTTCAATATTCTTACAAATGGCTCTCAAATGGAAAATTTTGTAACACTTTACAAATGTGATCAACCTTCCCTTATATACTAATGGATAATCAACATTGTTTCCATATCTTTGTGACGCAGGTCTGCGGATTTCCGGCGATTTGACAGGTTCTCTTCCCCTATCTGCTATTGCCGAAAGTAAAACCTAACCTCTAATTTCCTGTCACATCCTGCCGTAAAAGTACATTGTCAGACCTTTTCATTAATGATGACAGCCTGTCGAATTTCGAATGTGAGAGTTTTGGAGGGAAAAATCTAACTGCTCTGATCTCACATCGGTCTTCAAGAGGTCGGTCAGACAACGAACTGGACTGCCTCAGTCATTCCAGACTTGACTAACCCGATCCTGGGAAAGGTAGAAATGAACCGAGCTACCGGACTATTGTGGTCGGTCTCGGCTCTGATGTTGTCGGCCTTTAAGAACTGAATCATGCTGTGTCCTATGGTCGGTCAAATCGGAGAGACTGTGCCCGGACTCCAGGTCGGGTTGAAGAACGACAACTATCCTCTGACCCCCGGTCCTTTGGATGATGATAATTTCCTTCTCTGCCCTTACCGAGCTACTCATAAACGTTAGCCGTAACAGCATACACAGACAAAATAAGGATTTTAGTAGACTGGTCAAAATACAGAAAATATTAACTTGAATATACTCAGTAAAAATGAGACTAAATAAGAGATAGAAATTAGAGCCATTGGTATTTTGAGTTTACAGATAAGAGTGGCATTTAATTATATTAGATACATTAAAGTCCTATATATTTAAAATTGGATCTGAGTTTTAGCCATATACATTTAATTGGAAAAAAGAAAAAAAAAAGGCCTAGCAGTTAGCAAATAAAGGTTAGATGCATGTTGCCATGTTTCGGTGGTCTATAAAATCCATATCAAGCATATAATTAATAGCTTCAATAAATGGAAAAATGAAAAAAAAAGAGTTAATGATCATGGAAAGCCTAACAACCTTCTTAGAATATAAATATATTTTCCCTGTGTTTGACAAATATTATGGATAAAGCCCAAATTTATTTTCCATCCCCTTATATCTTTTAAGATTCGAATTAATCCAAATGATACGTCAAATAAAATTTCTTGAAAATCACTCGATCACACATTTGCATGGGAATGTCAAAATCATATCATAATCACCCAATTATATCATATATCACAACCACATTAGTATATAGAGAGTATAAAAAATTAAAGGACCTGGATATTCTCTCTAATTTTGAAAAAAAAATACAATGCAATAATGATACAACGTCACTTATAGAATAATCTAAAAATATCTTGTCAAGAATGTATATTAAAATATTGATAAACTATTAAGTAAATCATAATTATATTTAATGCAATTATACATGTTTTATGTTTATTAACTAATGGTGTCATTTCACTCCTTTCTTTCCTTATATCAAAGAATATTGAGACTTGATTGGCCATACCAAAATTAAGGCATGCAAGGAAGTGACAATCTTTATTTGAATTTATAAAAGCTTTTGTACTAATTTTTTTTATATATAAATTATGATTTGTAATTATTAAATAATACTTTAAATATAATTAAATATTAATAATATATTACTATTTAAACACATGAAAAAAAAATTAAATGCATTAATTTATTAAAAAAAACTAATTACTTGAACAAAATTAAATGCATTAATTCAATTAAATGCATCAATCATTGCTGCGAAACACGCCAACTGAAAGAGAAGAATCGATCGGTATGAGGAATAATAACCCCTCAAATTTATATAAGCTTCATTGAAAATTCATCAAATCCATGGAAGTGTTATAAATGTAGCAGCTTCACTAAATAATTTTAATTATTTTTTCCTGTAATATTTTTTTTCTTGAAGTGAAGATATATATTCATTGTGAGCAGATTGTGACATCAATGATCAAACCAACAGCAATAAAGTCTTCAATAAATATTGCACCTCTAAAATAAAAATTTGTATATAATAATATATAAAAAACAGTCTTAAATAAACAGAGAAAATTACTTGTGCATGGTAAATCTGATCAATTCATTAACACTTCTTTGGAATCAACTTTAATCTCCAATGGACCACAGAAATGAAAAATATTTTTAACATCTCATTTTTCCAAGATTCGAATGATAAGTTTATTAAAATAATTAAAAATTAATTCTATACTATCAGCAATGTTATTTCTCCTGAGAGAATCTCCCGATTTAGTTCTCAAGTAAGCAACCATAAACCTATATTGAATTATGAATTGTTTCCTCGGGAACTAAATCGAGATATTTTCTCGGGAGAAATATCATTTTTCTTCTACTATTCCCTTGGAGGCAAACTGTTACTGAGTTCACACATGCAATAATAACTGACCTATTAACACTTCAAGTGAATTAAAGTTTCCCATCCCTCACTAAAAATAATCATTTTTAATGGCAAAATTATATTATTTTTGTAGAAAAAAATAATAATTATGAGAGGGCTTCATCAATTCTTGCACCAAGTAACTTATTATATTTATATATATCTCTCTACTCTTACAACATTGGTGAGTTAGATGGAGATAAGTTCAACAAATTAAGAATGCTGTTCCAATAATTCTTATTATCTTGATAATAATCGCTGCCACCATCACTGCCGTTACCACCGCCACTATTCTCAGAGTCCTTGCAACTATCCGATAAGCTCGGCCGGTCGACGCCGAACGAATCATTAAGCAAAAGATTAGTGAAACCATCCTCCATTGTAATATCATTATTAGCCCTAAATGATTCAGGAGTCCATGGCGCCACTGCTGCTGCTTCCATTGAAATTGTCATATCATGATGATGATGATGATGATGAAGTGTACTTGGAGAATTTTCAAACCCTTTATTATTTTCATCTTCTTCTTTGATCATACTCATCGAATTCAACCCAAAATTTGTAAAAGGCAAAGCAATTTTATTATTACACTCTGAGAAAGTAACTGTAGACGTTGGAGATTCAAGATCACAACCAATTGAAGTCCAATTAGTTGCAGGTTTGTTCACAAACTGAGCTGATGATGAAGAATGTGAACGGAGCTTAGATTCTCTAACAAGTCTAGCTTCAGCTTCAAGACGGGCACTTTCCCACTGAGCCATGTGACTAAGATTTGCTGCATTCTTGTTTTGACCGTCGATTGAAAGTAGAGCATCGTTTTTGGGCTTGTGGGTAACTGGATCGATTCCCATTTTTGCTAGCCTCTTCTTAAGATGCGTGTTCCAGTAATTTTTTATCTCATTATCTGTTCTTTTTGGCAAATGAGTGGCTATAGCCGACCACCTGATGATCAAAAGAGTACAAAACAAAATCAAAATACATAATGGAGACAGTGGCTTGAATTTTAATAATAAAAATTCAAAACTCCTGTAGCCATTATACAGACAAATATGTCCCATGCATTTCAATGTTTCAGGATATGAACAAGAAAACAGAATCAATCGAATTCTGAAACTAAGGTGGTTTCAGATTAATCTAGGGTTCGAATCCTGCGTTAGAGAAGTTTAGAATTAAAACACAATAAATTGTACTGGAACTGTGGATGATAGTCACAAATGAGACACTGAGACTGATGCTGATGGCAAGATTTATTTATTTATTTTGTTGGGTTACCTGTTTCCTAAAAGGGCATGAAGTTGAATGATGGTTTGTTCTTCTTGTAAACTGAACTTTCCTCTTTTAATATCAGGTCTTAGATAATTAGTCCATCTAAGCCTGCAGCTCTTGCCACATCTTTGAAGCCCTAAAATGAAAATTCACAAAAGCAAATGAGATGAAAAGAATTTAGTATAATGGTTTTAGGGTTAGCTAGTGATGATGATAATATTCAATATATAGACTCACCGGCTTTGGCAGGCAAGGCACGCCAGCTTCCATGGCCATGATCTTCAATATAAGCCAAGAGCTTTTGATCTTCTTCAGGAGTCCATGGCCCTTTCTTCAAGCCAACTTTGTCACAGCAAGGTGACCTACCCATTTGCCTATATTGAGTGTCAAGCTTTTGCTCTCTTGCTCTATACTTTATGATTACACACAGAGAAATTCTAAAAGAAAAAAAAAAAACTTATGAAGAGAGAAGAGTGAAAGAGAAGCTCTGTGTTTATAAATAGGGCAAGAGAGAAACGGGCCATGAAGTAATAAATGGGATAAAGAAATTAATTTTGAGCAGAGTTTATGTTAAAGTTACTTGACATAAGTACCCTTTACATTACTTCACAGTATTGGTGCAGCTTTATTTGATTTTATTTATTTGGGATTTTTAATTTCCTTACTATATGAACAAGGTAGGTATATATATTAAATTTTCAATAATGTTCAAGTCTCTTTCAAAAGTTTTGTGGCTTCACTATTTATATGGACTCTGTGGTGATGACCTTTCCATTTACCCATAGAAGTCTTTGCGGGAGTAGATTTGTTCAAGGAGGTAGCTATTTGTCTATTGATTTGGATTCGATGATAAACTGATATTTGTATTGAGTTTTTTAATAAATTATTATTGATACGTATTATTAGATAATAATTTATATGTTTAAATTATTTAACATTGGTACGAGGTCCGTACTTTGGGCGGATTAAACATATATTTTAAGTATTGATATTGTAAATGCTCTAGATCATGTTGGTTTTATAATTTAAATGAGACAATTGATTTACTTACACGTAATATTTATTCATCCTTCATTTATCTCTCAATTCTCAAATGATATTTTCAATTTTCCGTGGAAGATCTAATAATTAGAGTCTGGATCATGAAGTACAATAAATAAATAAAAATTCTTGAAATAAAAAAAAAAAACTTATAGAAATAATTCAAAATATAATAACAAAAAACAAAAAAATCCAGAGTGATAGAAACTTATTTTGATTTCGATTTACCATTATCATTTCATTTCATTCTAATTCCATTTCATTATGATTCCATCTCATTCCGATTACGAGTACGTAAACGCACCATCAACAAAAAAACGGAATCGGAAAATCAATTAAAATCCAAAGTCATATAAACTTCATAACTTCATTGAATTGGAGGTAAATCTCATCAAGTAAAAATATGCAAACCTAGATGAAGTAAATTGAGAATCTCTCAGGAAGATCAAAATTAAATAAGTGGGTGTATAACTTGTATAATTCATCTTAGTAAGTGGGGAGGTAGTGTATAATTTCTTTTTAAATAAAAAAATTATTGTTAGGGAAGTGTGATTGATATATAATTTCTCTTATTGTTAAAAAAAAGTTTATTATTTGAATCCGCTCATCGACGTGGCGAGGTGTGATTGATGTCTAAGTCTCACATATAATTTATATTTTTACAATTCAGAATAGCTAATTAACGGTATAAAGATAATAAATCACAAAAAAAAATGATCGTAAATCAATCCAAAAATTATCATTCTTAATTTGTTGAACTTATCTCCATCTAACTCACCAATATTGTGTAAGATGAGATTCCCTACAAGCAATAACGACAAAAAATCTCTATACCCAAGAGGGGGTGAATTGGGTTATCGCTATAAATGCGAAATAATAAAATCTTTGCCGATTTTAAGCTCTTATTACCAAATAGGTTCTTAGGTTAATTTTCTCTATTGTAAATAATAACCTATATGCAAGTTTTCTATTCAA
>SKCR01046763.1:0-55401 GCA_019454045.1 Zanthoxylum bungeanum
GAGCTTGCTAAAATCTGAAGGTATGGACCCATAAAGAGCGTTAAAACGGAGAGACAAAGTGTGAAGCTCAGTGAGATTGCCAATGGCGACGGGCAGCTGACCAGATAAGCCCATGCCAGGGAATCTCAACATGGTAACTCGTTCATCCGTACAAAAAACACCAACCCATTTGCATGGACTGTCCGAAATATTCCATAACAGAGTCCGGCCGGAAATTGCTGAACGTAGAGTGAGCAAAGCCGCCTTGTCCGAAGCCAGATCTGAGTCCACAGTCGAGAAATTTGTAACAGCCATTACAGCAATGACTGTAACCACCCATTGTAGTAAAGGTTTCATTTTTATGTTGTTTTTGCCAGAGTATCGTATTGAAACTTTTTCAATCGCTAGAGACAGAATGAGGGGAAGACAGAGCTTTGTACCGGTAATAAATGAAACAAGTTGGCTACTGGAGAAACAGTGAGAGATTTGAAATGAAATATATCTTAAATAAAAAAATTTGGTTAAGATTTGGAATTTTTTTTCAAATAAAAAATTAGATTTAGATTAAAAAATTCATCGGAATTTTAAATTTTTTTTAGATTCGGGATCTCGAATTATTTAATTTGAGATTCATGATGAATTTTTATCTTGATTCAAATTATCAATTAGAATTCATAGCAATTTTTCGTCTTAAATAATTATAAAGACTAGACTCAATCGAAATAGGACGTCTCGATTACATTCTCAAATTAAGCCGTCACCCTAATAAAAACCTAGATTCAAATTTGGACTAAAAAACTAGTTCTCATCATATATCAAATCTGGGTAGATTTACTTTGCAAATAATAAAAATTATTAATAAACATGTAATTTAATATAATATCACGTCGAGTGATGCTACATTTACATTGTTAGAGTCCATAATTGATATTTGAGTAATGTGTTATTGATCAAAAGACGCCATGAATTAGGTGGTGTTAACTTTATTTTTCAAAATTAATTTAATAACCTACACCATTTATTATGAATTGCAAATTATATGTCACGTCGTTGGAGATTTAAATTATATATCTTAATTATAATATGCTGCATGGTGTGTTACTTATGCCTTGATATAGGATTAAAGGAAAGAAATCTTGAAATTAATAAGATGGGACTACTACTAGATATCAAAGATAATTCTCATAATGGTATAAAAATAACTTATATATATATGTATGTATGTATATGTATATATATGTGGTCTTGAGTTCGATTTCAGTGAATGTCTTTCTTGTAAGAGTATGGGACAGTCGAGATTTTACTTGCTCCGCTTAAGTTCGAAATGGGTAATTTGACGGCAGATGTTTCCACCATTCTAAAAAAGAGAATATATGTATATGTATGTGTATATATAACTGACATTATGAAAACCATTTTTACAATAAAAGCCCATTATTTTTAAGAACATTTTTCTTTTAAGTGGGACTTAACAAAAGGCCGAAAGGGCCAAGGGGATTTGAAATTAAAAAGAGAGAAAAAGAAAAAAAGCCAAGAATATCTGCTTATCATACAAAATCACAAAAAGCACTTGTAAAATCTGGAAAGCAAGACACCACAGGCCAAAATCATTCTCGATGCAAATGAAAAACCAAACATTATCCAAAGGCAAGTCAATGGCGTATAGAATCAAACATGTATAACAAAACAGTTTTATATCTTGAAGGAAGGGGCATTTTTGTGATCCACATTTTGGAGGTATATTTGTCAGATTTGGGAAAATATAAGAATCTTTATGACTCCCACTGTCCCACACATATAGTTGGTAGAAAAACTCGTTTGAAATTCGGGACAATTTTTCAACTCAAATAAAAAATTTGTTAAAGATTCGGGACGGAAAATCATCTTCAATTCTAATTTTTAGTCTAAAAATCTCGAATTCCGATCAAAATTCATGATCCGGAATCATTCATATGAAACTTGGGATAATTTTTCATTTGAATTATAATCGAAACGTCCCAATTATCATCTATATTTGTATGATTTTGTCCTCAAAAAAAGTTTACCCACGTAAGAAATAATTGTGAACAAACATGACTAAAATCCTGACACTCAGGAACCATGTAGATTTATATGAAAATCCAGCAATCGAGCATGGATATATTGGTTTCCACTCATCACATGATACCATCAAAATTTTCTGCACAATATATGAAGCGAAGGACAATTTGTAACGCATGATATTGCATTCTCATTTTTCTACTGAAGCGATTATTAAATGAGTGAATGAACAAAAAGAGAGACAAGACACTGTTGGCTTTTTAGTCATTACATCAAACTTTGGATGAGCATGAGGAACTTCATTTAATTAAAGCAAGAACTGGAAAATCAAATGATTTTGAGGAATTTATAGGTTTGTTCTTAAATAAAATAAGGATTGACTTTGACTGACGGTTGGAAATATATGTACTTTTTACTGTATGGATAGATTGAATTAGATTTTAGACAATCCTTAAAATCCAAATTATTTCAACTAAATTATTTAGACAGTAGTACCAAATTCATGTATCATGGAGTCAATTCGTTCTAGTTTAAGCGCACCTCGATTAATTCTTGAGACCTGTGTTCCGTGTCTTCAGAAGTTTCTCAACATAAATCAGGGTTGGCTTTTTACATTAAGGGGCATGACCCCAAGAAAATATATTTAATGAGATTCGAATCTTGAACCAAGAGGGAGCAAACCACTCAAGTTCAAGGCCTTGAGACAATCCATTGGGGTTATTTTTTTTATAAATTATAATCATTAGTTCTTAAATAAGAATTTATACATAATTCAACCTTAATCATTCATGATAATTAATACATACACGATAGAAAATTATAAAAAAATTTATCACAATTAAATACAGCATTGGATTTACAATAATTATTTGTTTGGTTAGAGGATGCTTGGCAAAAATTCAAACAAATCCGATAACTTTTAAAATATATCAATTTTCATTCGTTTTTAGGGAATCAATTTTCATTTATCGTACTTCAATTTTTACCTTAAATTTTGGGAAAACTATCAATCTTTCTATCATTGATTTGTGAAAAATTTGGGTGGGGGATATATAATGGCGTTGGAGTAATGGTTGTTCTACAAGTCTTTACATATTGTGTTTTTTCTTCTTCAGGATTTTGGAGAAGATGAGTTTTCAGTAGGCCAGTCCGGCCCAAGCATTATATCAATTGGCCCATTTAAGGTCGTATCTACACCCAAAACTATTCCTCAACATTCATCTTTGTATTCTCCCCTCTTCTCAACTTTCAAACTTCGAATAACCATGGATAAAAAACCCAGGGCCCGGTCTGGCCCGTCCGGCATGGGAGTAAAAAAATTCGGACCGGGTTTATAATGCTAAGCCCAGTCTGTGAGTAAAAAAACTCGGGAAGACCTTTATAATGTTTGGCCCGATTCGGGCCCAAGCTCGAGCCGAGCTCACACCAAAAAGCTCGGGCATAAGAAAATTTTTAATAATTAATAAATAATAATATAAATACATAATCCCTTCTTTACTCAAAAAAAAAAAAATTCTTTTTACTTCTTAATTATTTAATATAAACTTATTTAATGTATGATGTATACAATATCAATGTATGAATGTATGAATTATTACAAATTTTTTAGAAAAAGGAAGCCCGGATAAAGCCGGAGATCAAGATGGGCTAGGCCAGGCCAGTAGTAGTTTCGGCCGGGCTTTTCCCGAGTTTGGGCCTGGACACTCATTTTTGCGTCCGGGCCAACCCATTGCCACACTTAACTTCGAATAATGCGACCATTTTTATTTTTGAATACTAATATTTAGAATAAAAAAACATATGAAAATACTACCTACGTAGTTCTATAATCACATAATATCAATGGAGCAACTATAGGTACACAAAAATTAACACAAAAAATAATACAAAATATTAAAAGACAAATATAATTGAAATAAAAGACAAATAATTTTTTATTATTTTTATACTAATTTTTATGCATCTATCATTTTTCATATCAATGTCCCATAACGATTTGAATTGACAGAAAGAAAATGATAAACTTACAAAAATTATACTAAAATTTATATAAAAACACTAAAGATAAAAGTAAAAACACTACAAAAAATAAGGTCTTCAGCGTCGAAAATGTGGACGCTCGAGTACAAAATTTTGACGTTAAAGGTTATTAGCGTCAAAAAATTTCGACGTTAAGACGTGGATGAGAAATACAATTAGCGTCGAAATACAAAATTTCGATGCTAAAGTACAATATTTTGTGTCAAAAATATTTCGACGACAAATTATAATTTTCGAAGCTAAAACACGTATCTGGCGATGAATATTTTCGAAGCTAAATGTGATATAATATTAAAAAATATATATTATTTTATTAATTTTAACGTCGAATATTTCGACGCTAAAGGGTATAATAAAATTATTATTACAAATTAATTTCAAACTAATTTCATTACAAAAGTAATTAAATTTGTTATAAAAAATTAGTACGAATTTGTTAAAATTACAAAATTTATCACAAAAAATATAAAATAAAAAATAAAATGATAAAATATAATTTTCTATATATTTTCTCCATCTTCACTTTCATATTTTTCATCTTCATCTTCACTTTCATTTATTTTTCATTTTCTTTACTATCTTCATTTTCACAATTTCTTCATCTTCATATTTCCCTACAAAAAATAAAATAAAAATTAGATGTTAATATAAAATACAAAAAATCAAACACACTTAAGGAAAAAATAATTTTAGAGAGGAAATAAGAGTATGAGAGAAAGAAAGTGAGAATATGAGAAATGTAAGAGCAAATGAATTTATAGGAAAAAAATAACCTTTAGCGACGAAATAGGCTTTCGTCGCTAAATGTCCTCAGATAACATGAATTATTTCCGCCAAAATTTTGATCTTTAGCGTCGAAATTTTTGACTTTTAGCGTCGAAAATTCGTCGTTAAATGTCAAAATTTTAAATGTAATTGTATTAGGGGATAAATTCAAAATTTAGAAAGCGAGAATTCAAAAAATTTAAATTTACCATGTAGCGTCGAAATATTTGACTTTTAGCGTTGGAAATTCGTCGCTAAATGTCAAAAATTTAAATCTAATTTTATTAGGCGATAAATTCAAATTTTAGAAGGTGGGAATTCGAAATATTTAAATTTACCAATTAGCGTCTAAATTTTAAATTTGACGCTAAATGAGTAACCGTTTAGCGTCCAAAATAGTTTTTGGACGTCCCTTTAGCGTCTAAATATAATTTTGACGCTAAAGGTGTAACTTTTTAGCGTCAAATTGAATTTCGACGCTAAATGGTAGAACCTTTAGCGTCGAATTTTAAATTCGACGCTAAAGATAACCTTTAGTGTCGAACAACTACTTTGACGCTAAATGTGCAACCTTTTAGTGTCGAATCAAATTTCGACGCTAAGGGTTAACTCTTTAGCGTCCAAACAGATTTTCGACGTTAAAGGGTTACCTTTTAGCGTCGAAATTGAATTTCGACTCTAAAAATTTGGACGTTAAATGTCTATTTTCTTATAGTAAAAAAAAAATTGTCCTGTGGTGAAATTATTTGTCTTGCAGGTGCTAGAGAACGGGAAATATTTCGAGAAGAAATGAATGACCTCTTCAAAGCATTCTCGAAATGGAGATATTTGATGTATGGGGAATTGACTTTATGAGACCCTTTGTTCCATCATATGGAAACATGTACATTCTGGTTGCTGTAGAATACGCCTCCAAATGGGTTGAAGCAATAGCACTGCCATCAAATGACTCCAAAGTGGTGTTAAAATTTCTCAAAAAGAATATTTTCACTCGTTTCGGATCACCTCGAGCGATCATCAGTGATGATGGCACACACTTCTGCAAAAGATACTTTGATGCACTCCTATCCAAATACGGAGTAACTCACCAAGTTGCCACTGCTTACCATCCGCAGTCAAGTGGTCAGGTTGAAGTTTCTAACAGAGAAATATAAAGAATCTTGGAGAGAAATGTTGGTTCAACAATGAGGGACTGGTCTATAAAATTAGATGACGCATTATGGGCCTACCAGACATCTTACAAGACACCTATTGGAATGTCCCCATATCAAATGGTGTTTGGGAAAGCATGTCATCTGCCTGTGGAGCTTGAACATAAAGCGTATTGGGCACTAAAAAAGCTAAATTTTGATCTGTAAGTAGGAAGAGAGAAACGGTTCCACCAATTGAATGAATTAGAAGAATTTCACTTCCATGCTTATGAGAATGCCAAACTGTACAAAGAAAAGACCAATAAGTGGCATGATAAAAAATAGTGCGAAGACAACTGGAACCAGGGCAGCATGTGTTGTTATATAACTCAAGGTTGAAACTTTTCCCTGGCAAACTGAAATCACGGTGGTAAGATCCATTTGTGATCACCCAAGTTTTACCATACGGAGCCGTTGAGCTACATGACCCCAACTCCAATGATACATTCTAAGTTAACAGCCAACGTGTCAAGCACTATTAGGGAGAATCCATCAAACATCAAAAAGAGAGTCTCACATTTGCCGATCTAGCCTAACGTTTGGGCAGTCATGTCTAGCTGACGACGTTAAACTTAGCGCTAGCAGGGAGGCAACCCATGCAATTTGTGTATATATTGAGATTTGGTGTGTTTTATTTTTGTAGGAAAAGTCACAGGCAGGATGAAAGACGTTCTCGCAAGACTTCACAAGCATTTTCATTCTCTCTCTCAAAACTCTCTAATGAAAGTTTACAAAGCACGCATTGAAAGAATGACACTTCTGATGATCAAAGGTATTCCTAGTGACATTCGTTGGATAATTGAAGCACGAGTCCGTTGGCAGGTGAGTCATCTGACTCTTTTATTTCATTTCTGCTTGGTTTAGGAAAAAACACATATGCTAAGAAAAGAAGAGCTAAACGATTATGTGTTTGCTATAAATGTGCACGATGTACATGCAATACTTGTTGTCGTTCCTTAGAAATGGTGTCTGATAACCGCGAAGATAAAATAAAATTCATTAAGGATGACATGAGTAAGGAGTCTTTATATGACATATCATTGACGCTTGAGTCGCATCCCAGTGGATATGTGTATCACGCAATTCACAATTTACATACACAGTTTCGAAGAGAAAGATAGCAATTAAGTCTCGGGAATCTGACTTTAAAAGACTATGTTTGTCAATTTATAAGAAAATTGGATGGGAAGCTTGTCCCTGACACATATATGTCATTCAGGCCGTTACTTATTGTACATATTATTATTTCTTTGTCCTTAACTATTAATTATGATTTGTTTTGTTATTTTCTTTTATTTTCGCTGACAAGATCCAAAATTTTTGACTTTCACGATTTATTTTACTGTTCAGTTAATAATTGTCATTTGGCAAGTACTAGTGCAATGATTATTCACCCTTTTCAGGATCTATAAATTCATCTCGTCATTGCTCTTTTCAACACATCCAGATTTGAGAGAGTAATATTTAAAAAAAAAATGGAAGCAACTTCAAGAAGACGAGTTGTTAACATCTGTGTGTTTTGCGGTACTAGTTCTGGTTCTAAACCAGAATTCGCTGAAGCAGCAAAAGAATTGGGTAGAGTCATGGTAGAGAGGAATATACACTTAGTATATGGCGGTGGAAATCTTGGACTAACGTGGTATGTTTCAATGGCTGTACAGAAATGAGGTAGTCAAGTTTTGGGAATCATCTCAAAACCTTTGGAGGACACAAATCTTATAGGACAATCAAACTGAGAGGAATGCATCATGCTAGGTATGTCTGAACGACTTGTTGAAATGATTAACCGTGCTGACGCTTTTATTGCTTTGCCGGGTGGCTTGGGCACGATGGAGGAAATTTCACAGTAATATCTTGAGCGAATTTGAATTTACACCAGAAACCAATTGGACTGTTTAATGTTGATGGATTTTTTTGACTTTGTTTTTGTGTTTCTTGTAGATGCCAGGAGAAATGGGTTCCTTTCAAAACCCGTAAAATATATCCTCTGCACTGCCAGAAAAACCAATGATTTAATTGACCAACTCTTAGCCTTCGAACCAAAAATTGACCATATTATTTCTAAGATAAACTGGTCTGATAATAATCGTGGTAAGAAGCGTCCGATAAATCTGAATCTTAACATTTAGTTTTCTTTTTAGATGTAGAATTCCACGCTAACCAGGTAATGTCTTCTAAACTTTTCTTATTCTTTTTAGACATTGGGGACAATATCCCAATTAGGTTTGGGGGAGGAAAATAGTTGACTAGTATCTTGTTTTTATTTTTCGTTGTGTTGTTTTTGCTTGGTTGTTAGTCAAAAATTAAAAAAAAAAAATTTTGATTTTTATGTTTTTAACTTGACTAATCAGGTGGAATTGTGTTTTGAGATAGCTGTGTAAGAATTTTCCACTCCTAAAACGTATCTCAGCCTAATTCGTAACAAGTTAATTTTTATTAATTTCATTTTGAATTATTTAAAATTCTTGAATTCTCCATAATATTGACTTAAATTTAAACTTCATATGCTTATTTGACATGTATTATCAACATGCATGATAACATACGGACATGGGTTGTAAGTGAAAATTTGTAATATTCAGTACTCTAGTTTATTGGAGGAAGCATTTGAAAGCGATGGAAAAAAAAAATCCATTGCCCAAAAAAAGTGTGAATTCTGATATAATTTTAGGACAAAAATATTATCCTCTTTTCAACTACACTTATGAATATTGTGAGCATAATGATTTGATTAATACCTTGTTGGTTGTGTATATGGAGAATGGTAAAAATAATAGGAGAATTTACTTATTTGGTAATTTAAAAAGAAAGAAAACAACTATTAACTTGGATAAGAATTTCACTTGTTTTGTGTGTTTGATTGTACATTTGATTGACGTTTGTGGGTATCGTCACTGTAAGCCCTCACGAGACTATAACTCGTCCACTAGGGACACCTAGGGGTTTAAATGTTTGTTGCATTAGCTAAATGCAATCGTGATCCCTACGAAAGTTGCATAGTTTAATTTCATTTTAAAGTTGTTTATTGTATTTTATTTTGTTTGTTTTGCTCGAGTTGTAGCAAAATGTTAGGTTTGGGATGTGATGAGCAGTTTACGCGTCATCACTTGCATCATATTGACGTCAACACTGTAGCACGCGTCGCGACGCCAATCCTCAATGCCTCACGATGCCGACACCATAATTCGACCGCTATTTCCTGTAGCACGTGTCGCTACACGGGCCGATTTTGAAGCCTACAAATTGAAGCTGATTTCAGTTGATTTTCTTCATATTTTCTTTTGGGGAATTTCCATAGAATACTAAGAAAATAGTATTTTGTTTGTTTAATTTCAGTTTTCTTGTATTTAATTTTTATTTTAAGTGATAAATCTTTCTTTATTTTACTTAAAAGCATGAGTAGGTAACTTCTTTCTGCTGGGGTGAAGGTGAAACTTTTATTATTATAATTTAGATTAATCTCCCTTATTTTATAATATATAAATTATCTTAAAACCTGATTTAATTGGATATCGCCTTTATGGTCGATTGGACTTAATTAAATTAATTTTAACCTGATTTAATTGGATACCTCCTTTATGGTCGGTTGGAATTAATTAAAATTTGACTTCATCACGGTACCGCCTATATGGTTGGTTGGTAATATAATGTAAATTTATATATTTTAATAAGAGAGATTTCTAGATTTGAAATAATAAAAGTGGATCCCCAAACCCTGACAATTTATTTCATTGTTGTAAATTTTACCTTTTTAATTTTCAATTAGTTGCATGATGTTTTATTTATTTATGTCTTTAGTAGTCCTATATATGTGTCGTAACTAAATACATTATCTAGGGTTGTGATGAATTCCAATATTAATAGTTTAATAAGTTGACTTTTCTTATGTCTTCTGTAATGTATTAGTTTATTTATTGAGTCTAGTTCTTAATGCTTCTTATTAATTGGCCACTAATAAGATTGATTTGGTAAACTTAAAATGAACTTGACGAAGGGATTTTAGGTTTCAGCCATAGGCTCAATAGCTCACGATCTCACATTCACCTTAGAGATTTTCTTTCAGGATAGACATATACCTGTCGGGCGTGAGTAGCCATAATTGGAACTTAATCTTAATGAATTCAGAGTTTCTTAATTAACATAGATATATAGTTAATTGAGTTACTTTGGGTGTTTGCATCTAACCATCGAAAGAGGCTTTTGCATATCTTCGTGTTCCGGGTTAATAAACTGATATATTACACAAACATAAGATAATCACTTCATCTTCAGAAGAATATTGGAAGGATTCACAACCCTAGATCATAATATTGTTACTTTTTAGAATTTACTTTCGCATTGTTTTAATTACTTGTCTTGAGTTAAAATCACCAACCAAACAACAATCAATTTTTAGATACTTGTAGAAATTTTAGTTTCATAAATTAATAGCATAGATATTAAGTCCTCGTGGGATCGATACATTTTATAATACTTGAGCGATACGTGCGCTTGCGTTACGTGTGTGTTTACCATCGATCACTGATACACGTTGGGGCTCACATTATAGTACGTTATTAAGCATAATTAAGATGTTTTCATCTATTGCTAATATGCTTGAAATTATTTCGAATGAGGGAAATTCTAATCAAAGATTTCAAGCTACAACATTACTAAGTTCATGCATAATTTGATTTTATATTTACCTTATTCTTGATGAAAAGTATACTTGGATTTGCATATGAGTTATCATAAGCATTACAAAAAAGACCAAGACATTGTGAATGCCATGAAATTAATTGGAATGCATAGGCGAAACTTGCAAAAAATGAGAGAGAATGGATGAGACTCTTTACATGGTGAAGTTTCTTCCTATTATGAGAATCATGACATTGATATTCCTAATATGGATGATATTTTTTTTGACTCATGGGTGATCACAACGCAAGGGTCAAAAGATTACAAATATACACCGCTTTCGTGTTGAGTTATTTTATGCAGTTTTGGACATCTTCAAGAATTAAACAACCATGTTTCAATGAGACGAACACTGAGTTGCTCCTTTGTTTGGCATGTCTATGCCCAAATTACTCGTTTGCAGTTTTTAATAAACATAAACTACTGCGCCTTGCTAAATTTTATCCAAATGATTTTTCTTCAATGGATCTCATGGCACTTGAAATTCAGTTTGAAGTTTATATTATGGATGTGGGTTCTGATAATGATTTTTCAAGATTGAAAGAGATTGGTGAGCTTGTAAGAAGAATAGTTGAAACTAAAAAAGATAAAATATTTCCATTAGTTTATTTATTGGTGACATTAGCATTGATATTACTGGTTGCCATAGCTACAATGGAAAAAGTATTTTCAACTATGTATTTTTTGAAAAATCGATTGTGAAATCAGATGGGAGATCAATGGTTGAATGATAGTCTAGTAGTATACATAGAAAATGATATTTTTTATAGTATTGATATTGAGGTAATCATTAACGTTTTCAACATATGAAAGCTCATCGAGGACAGTTATAAATGTATTTAATGAAAATATATCAATGAAATTCAAAATTTTGATACTTGTTTTTTGTTAAACTTTTTAACTTAGCCCCTCATGTGTTGAATTCCTAACTTCGCCACTGTTGTATTAACTTCAATTATGAAAATTAATTAGGATTTAATTAACTAAAGGCATAAGCTTGTTATATCAACTAATTTCATGTACAGAGGCGGATCTTGGTGGTGACCAAAGTGGGTTGCGACCACTTTAACTTGTACATATGATATGGTAAATTACATGAAATAATGTCTCTAAATTAAATGATATTTATCAAACTATCATGATATATGCTCTTAAGTATTAAGGGAAAAAACTAATCGAAACTTTTGTGATGTTTAAAACTAAACAAAATCTCATACTTTCTAAAAATATCCTATAGGTCTCTTTTAGTAAAGTTATCAGGTAGAGTTGGCAGAAAATCTCAAATCTCGAATCTTGATCGGGATCCCATCCAATTTGATTTGGGAATCATGATGATTTTTCGTATAGATTCAAAATTCTGATCGGGATTCAGGATGAGAAGTCGTCCTGGATAAAAATCGAGCCTCAATTCAGAATGATTTTTATCCCGAATTTCAACCTAAAAAGTCTCGAATCCTGATCAAGATTCAGGATCCTCATTCAATATACCGATCGAGATTTAGGATGATTTCTTCATCTCGAATAGTAATCGGAACATGACGAGATGCGACTCGGTATGGACATGACGTCCCGATTGCTGTCCCTACTATCATGAGTTTTATTATAACAACATGAGGTTTTTTTAATAACAACATGAGATAGGCTCATTTTTTGCAATATTGGAATTCACCCCTCGTACAAATCTCATTCAACTATGAATTTGTTTAGTTTTGGGAACCTCACAAACTTACAAGAGACAAACAATAACACATAGACATGATTTAACGTGGTTCGGGGAAGAGTGTCTCCAACCTACGTCAACAAGAGAAAATGAGATATTATTTTATTAGGCTCGGGGTAAATACCGACCCGAGCTGATTACATAAGAGTTATATTATTATAATAGAAATAACTACTCGGGTTATAATTTCCATATCTACTTCTCACTACATGGTTGGGTATACGACTCACTTTCTCTCTCCATCACTATTTCTCTTGGTGCTCTTGCTCTCAAATTATAATTTTTTATCTCTCAAGTTTTTTTAGTTCAAAGAACCAACCCCCTCTACAATGACTTCAACCCCTTTATATAGGTTCTCAAATCCTCTTTACAATTGACCCTGACGTCACCTACATCACTTAGTGATCATCACCCCTTTATCCACTGTATCCACCGCCCTTTTTGACAACACTCAAGCCAGCTGCTTGTTGGGAAGCGGCCGCAAGTGCGCAGCGGAAAATTAAAATTATGATGCCGCTATCCTTTGCCCAAGACCCATTTGTTTTGATTATTCTACAAGTCTAGGCATGTTACTATATATTCTAAGCATAAAAACTCATAAAACATGCAAAGAACATAAACTTAAACATGCTAACTATAATAAGAACTCTAATTAAAAATAAAGAAAGAAAAAGACTTACTTGAACCGAAGACTCCTCCAGTCCTCCCTCCAATCTACAAGCTTTTCTCGAACTCAGCAAGCTCTTCCACGTTCCAAAGAGCCACCCAAGTGTGTGGCCTCCAAAGGTGCACACACCAAAGCCAAAACTCAATGGCAAGATTACGTCTTGAGAGCACGGGTATTTTGCCCTTGGTGCTAGCCTAGGCAAATACCTTAAAACTTTTAACTTGAGATTCCTTTAGTCAATTAGACTTAAGGATCCTCAAAATCAGTGACTTAATCTTAAAATTTAGAGTTGCTCACTTATATAAACCCAAGATATGAAAGGTTTTTGGTGTCAAAAAATTGTAAACAATTCTTTGGGTTTATATAGGTGCTCCAAAGACAACAAAATTAATTAAGAATCCGATGTGGGATAAATGCTAATTAAATCTTAGCCATTGGATCTTAATATAGTGGTTTAATGAGATTATAAAACCCTAATAAGAGTTTGGGCCGAATTGGAATTCAAAACAAATAAAAAAAACACATATTTTTTTTTCCAATTCCAAAAGTGCCCATATCGTCATTCACCAATCCCTAAGCCACTTTGGAACCTCATAAATGATCTGTTCAATAATTAAACACATTGAATCATTATGAACAATTCCTACAGTAATCATATATGCTGTTAAATTTGTACTGTGCACTGTTAACCATTGATTTCGACTTTGTTGTGTGTGACCTTTTGGGTTCCCCTCAAGTTGGACATGAAATGAATCGTGATAATTTAATCGAACATCTAGCAACATGCCAAAGCCCCCAAATGAGAAGGAAAGATATATACACATTCTGTATGTGATTTACATATGATACGGTCCTTCGCCTCACTGTATCCCCACAGTTTGACCTAAGGTATAGAAAATGTCTACTCATATAGTCAAATGTATGATGTTGATAGTGTCATGAATCGTGCTAACCCAAGAATCTCACATGATTCTTCCGCTGCGACCACAGTCTCAAGTACTGATCACACATATCAACCCGCGAACTGGAATACTACTCTTATAAGAAAATATTATCCGAGAGAGTGGCGATTCTCTGTTGTATCTTTACAAACTTCATGTGTTTCAACAAATGACCCAATAATACCCTTATGACCGGATCTTTTGAACGGGGAAGGATAATGTCAAAGTTATTTGATCCATACATAAGATTGTAAAGACCTCAAGTATAAGGACTAGTCATACAATCGATACATGAAAGTTCTCACAGACACATGGGATAAACACTCCATGTGAAAACTTTCGGCGGTCAGTTCGATGAACACGAGCAACTCATGCATCCATGTGATACACCAAGCAGATGGATCTCCGCTAGTAGCCTATGATATCAGCTACCCCACTTAAGGGCGGATCATATCATCATGCTAGTCTCTCTACTTTGTGAACGCCCAGATTATTCACAAAACTATGACTAGGAACATTTGAGAGTAATGATTATCATAAGGCGTGGAAGCCATCATCTTATTACTCCAAGGGCTTTATTACAATGTTTGATGATTCATATAATTTATGTAAGACACGTATAATAAAGATTTCCATTTTATTAATTAATGAAAATATTACAAATACATGTACATATAGCCCATCCAGAAGTTGGGTATATGATGAGTGATATTTATATCACTATTTCCCACTCATTTAACTTAATATTTGGTATAGTTTCTTGAGTTTTATGAACGTTTTGATGTGTTTTATTGTTATCTTGCAGATAAATAAAGTTTGGACAGCACTGGAGACAATTTGGGGTAAAACCGGACAAAAATGCGTCAACAGGGTTATTTTCGTCTTTTGCGCGTCGCGACGCTGGATCACAGCGCGCCGCGACGCCCAGCGTGAGCCGGATTTGCTAACATGCGCCTGGTCAACGGTCAACAATTTGAGAAGTTTTGACTTTGCTAAAATGCGTCGTGCCACGTGTCACCATCACAGCCGATCTGCTAACATGCGCCGTGCCACGTGTCATCATCATATGCTGCCGACACTCAGACTTGACACGTGTCGCCTCGTCATCAGCCATGTCATCGGTCAACAAGTCAACCTTGCCACGTGTCATGCCACATCATCGTCCACGTCAGCAGGTCAACCGAGTCAACTTGCCACGTCAGCCTCAGCCAATCAGAACTTGACACGTGTCGCCACGTGTCGCAATCCTATTTTGCCGACAGTGAACAGTCAGCCGCCTTGCCACGTCATCGCCACGTCAGCGCCATGTCATCAATGGCGTCATCACAATAATTGAGAATTAGCCGCCTTGACACGTGTCGCATGTACAGTCAGCCGCCTTGCTACGTGTCGCCTTCTCATTGTGCCACGTCGATGAATCCAGCGTCGCGACGCTGAGCGCCTTGGCGTCGCGACGCGCGAACAGTGAAAAATTTTGCTATAAATAGAGGGCGAATTTTCAGTTTTTAGTACACCATTTCCTCTCCCAAATCCTATGTAATTAGGGAGTTTTTCTCTCTCTAAATTTCTTTTAATTTAGTTTTGTAAATTTTAATTACGTTCTGTAATAATAATAACTTACTTTCTTTATTTTACAGTTTTTACTATTCACTATGCGGAGGTAACTTCCTATGCTAGGGTGAAAGGTAATTATTTTACTATTGCTATTTAGATTAATCTCCCTTAAAAATAATATATTTACTATTTAAAATTCTGATTAATAAAGGAATACCGCTATATTGGTCGGTTGGTAATTTAATTTTAATCTGGTTTAAACCTGACTAATCAAGGAATACCGCTATATTGGTCGGTTGGTAAATTTATTTTCTGTTGGTTTGAACCTGATTAATAAAGGAATACCGCTATATTGGTCGGTTGGTAAATTTATTTTGGTACCGCCTTTATGGCTGGATTATGGACAAATATTATCACCTATATGGCTGGTTGGACTTAATTTGACTTAATCAGGATACCGCCAGATTGGTCGGTTGGTAAAATATTATCACAAGTTTATATATTATTTTATGGGAGATATCTAAATTAGTAGTAGTAAAAGTAATTCCTTTTGCCTTAACATTTTTATTTCATTTGTAATTTACTTTTTAGCATTTTAACTCACCGCAATTACTTTTCAGCATTTTCATTTTATGTCTTTTAAGTTTTTACTAGCCCTAGCTATGTGTCATAACTAAGTTAGTAATCTAGGGTTGTGATGAAATCCAATATCACCGGTTTATAAGGGTTAAATTATAATTTGGGTAATATAAAGATTTATTTATTGAGTCTTAATCTTAATGCTTTTTATTAACTGGCCACTAATAAAATTGATAAGGTAAACTTAAAATGAACTAGACATAGGGATTTTAGGTTTAAGACCTCAGACTCAATAACCCACGATCTTCCTTGAGGATAGATAACCCTTTAATAGATTTCCTTACAGGATAAGAATATACCTGTTGGGCGGGGGTAGCCATAATTGGAACTTAATCTTAATGAATCCAGTTAATTTGATTGACATAGACATATGGTTCAATTAGGTTAAATTGGATATTTGTAATTGACCATCGGAAGAGGCTTTTACATAATTTAGTGTTCCAGGTTAATAAATCAATATTTTACCCAATTATAAGATAACAACTTCATCTTTAAATAATATTGGAATAAATCACAACCCTAGATAGTTTTAATATTGAATTTTCTCAAAATATATTTTCAACCAATTTTAGTTACTTGCTTTTAAATTTAGAATCGTCGCCATTTCAAATCAATCAAACAACCTGTCAGATATTAGTAATCATTTGACCTCATAAAAATTAATATATAAGATTTTAAGTCCTCGTGGGATCGATACTTTTTATACTACTTGAACGATACGTGCGCTTGCGTTATACGTGTGTGTTTACGCCGGTCAGTATAGAGCATATCCCTAACAATCTCCCACTTGCACTATAGCTAACTAGTATGAATCTGGACACCATACTCTCGGGGTGTGCCTATCATGCTTTTGTTGAGTCAGCCCTTTAGTTAGAGAATCTGCAAGATTATCTACTGTGGGTATTTTCTCTATAATAACTTCTTTTCTCTCAACAATCTCCCTGATAAGATGAAATCTCCTAAGTACATGCTTGGATTTCTGGTGGGACCTTGGTTCCTTTAATTGAGCAATGGCGCCCGTGTTGTCACAGTACATCGTGACGCCATTCTTTATCGCAAGAAGCACTTCCAGCTCTGTGATGAACTTCTTTATCCAGACTGCTTTTTTAGCTGCCTCAGATGCTGCAATATACTCGGCTTCAATGGTGGAGTCCACTATAGTTGACTGCTTTGAGCTTTTCCAACTGACAGCTCTGCCATTCAAAGTAAACAGATATCCTGTTTATGATCTGTTGTCATCCATATCGGTCTGAAAGCTCGCATCACAGTCACCAATGACTTTCATCTCAGAAAAATCTCCGTATGTCAAAAACACATCCTTAGTTCTTCTCAGATACTTGAGGATTGTTTTGACAGCTGCCCAGTGTTGCTTACCAGGATTTTCCTGATACCTGCTCGTTATGATAAGAGCATAAGAGACATCAGGTCTTGTACATAGCATGGCGTACATGATCGATCCTATTGCTGAAGCATAAATGATCCTACTCATACGCTCTCTATCTGAAGGATTATATGGACATTGCTCCTTAGCTAATTTGATTCCATGACAAGTAGGTAAATTACCTCTTTTGGAATCTTCCATTTTGAATCTTTTCAAAACTTTATCTATGTACGTAGATTGAGAAAGTCCTAACAACCTCTTAGATCTATTACGGTAGATCTTAATACCGAGGATGTAGACTGCTTCTCCTAAATCTTTCATGGAGAAATTCTGAGATAACCATTGCTTGGTGGCTTGCATCATGGGAATATCATTCCCGATGATTAATATGTCATCGACATATAATACAAGAAATACAATAGCACTCCCACTACTTTTCATGTAAACACAAGGCTCGTCTACATTTTTGATGAATTCAAATTCTTTGATTGTCTCATCAAATCGTATATTCCAACTTCTGGAGGCTTGCTTGAGTCCATAAATGGATCGTTTAAGCTTGCATACTTTATTATGATCATCCTTAGATGCAAACCCCTCAGGTTGTGTCATATAGACTTCCTCTACGAGTTTCCCATTAAGGAAAGCTGTTTTGATATCCATCTGCCAAATCTTATAATCAAAGTGTGCAGCTAGTGCCAGTAAAATTCGAATGGACTTTATCATTGCAATAGGCGAGAAGGTTTCGTCATAGTCAATTCATTGGATTTGTCTATAACCTTTTTCCACCAACCTAGCCTTATAGGTTTGGATGTTGCATTCTGCATCAGTTTTACGCTTGTAAATCCACTTGCAGCCTATGGGTTTTATCCCTTCAGGTGCATCCACCAAGTCCGAGACTTGATTTTGATACATAGAGTCTATTTCGGATTTCATGGCCTCAAGCCACTTGACTGAATTAATGTCACGCATTGCTTCGTCATAACTGGTGGGATCGTCATTATCAATGACCTGATCATGTTCCTTATCAATATGCAAACCATATATTTCAGGCTCATATCTTTCCATATCAGACCTTCTAAGTTCATAACCTTGTGGTTGTTCCGTCGCTTCCCTTTTGAGGGGCTTGGGATTTAATTTTATGTTAGTTTATTCTTCTCGTACCTCATCCAGGTCAAGTATACTCCCACTATATTTCTTGAGAATGAATTCATTCTCTAGAAATTTAGCATTTCGTGAGACAAATGTTCTTTGTTCATTTGGGACGTAGAACACGTATGCTCTTGAGTTCAAGGCATATCCTACAAACTTACATTTAACTGCCCTATCATCCAATTTGTTAGTTTGTGTGAGCTTAACATATGTGTCACATCCCCAAACTCTTAGATAACTAAGACTATGACGTTTCCCATACCATAACTCATATGATGTTTGACTAACAGTTTTGGAAGGAACTTGGTTTAGTAGTAGTGTTGCAGTTTCTAAAGCAAGACCCCAAAATGAAAGAGGTAGATCCGTGTCTGGCATCATTGATCAGACCATATCTAATAATGTCTGATTTCTCCTTTCAGAGACCCCATTATGCTGTGGAGTTCCCGAAGGAGTCCACTGGGAAACAATGCCATTTTCTCTCAAGTAATCTTGAAATACGTCGCTTAAGTATTCACAACCTCGGTCAGACCTTAGTGACTTAATACTTTTATTAAGCTGGTTTTCTACTTCAGCTTTGAAGTCTTTGAATTTCTCAAAGGCTTCAGATTTGTACCGCATAAGGTACACATACCCATATCGCGAGTGATCATCGATAAAGGTAATGAAGTAGGAGAATCCACCTCTAGCGGTGACTGACATTGGTCCGCATACATCATAGTGTATGAGTTCTAATGTCTCCGCTGCACGTTGTCATTTACCTTTGAAAGGTAATTTGATCATTTTACCAAGTAAACAAGACTCACAAGTTCCATAAGGTTCATATTTGAAGGGTCTGAAATACTCATCCTTATGTAGCTTAGTTAATCTTATTTCATTGATATGACCTAAATGACTATGCCATAGAAGTGATTCATTGAGATTATTCGAGTTAACATTGTATATATTAGAGGTTGAATATTCTTTGTTAGTTGTAAGACATAGATACCATTATTCAAAATACCATCTCCATATTTTATTTCATTGAAATAAATAGAACATTCATTACAACTTATTAGGCATGAAAAGCCTTTATTACATAAATAAGAAATTGAAATGATGTTCTTTACTAGAGAATGTACATAAACACAATCTTCTAAGTCTAAAACTAAATCATTCGGCAAAACTAATGAATAAGTCCTCACGCACAATGCAACCAGTTTTGCTTCATTACCCTTGCGTAAGTCAACCTCCCTATGACGGAGTCTCCTATTATTTCTCAAGCCATGCATATTGTTACACAAGTGAGTCCCACAACCGGTGTCAAGCACCCAAGTAGAAGGTTTAGAGTTTTGAGAATATAGTTTAATCATATACAATATACCTGAAGCATTGGGCTTCTTGGCCTCTTGGGCTTCCCTAGCTTCCTTGGCTTTCAAGGTGTTGGATAGTTATGACCCATAGCGTCACTATTTGTACAGATCATGGTGTTGTTGTACAAATTAACATTGCTCTTCTATCATTTGTGATTAGATCACCAAGATATATAAATGATGGAAGGTCCTTATGATTAGTTCCTGGATTGAGATGATATGAGACAGTATCAATCCACAAAGGTTTAATCATTAAATATCCATAGTCAGAGTATTATCGAGATTGGACATCGATAATGCGGAAAAGACTAGTATTACACTTGTGCGCGTTGTGAGGGCATAACGACATAGTTCTCATATATTTGGGTATATGACACTCATGCAAGTGTAGTAGGAGGTTGTGTTTTACCGAAGGTACGAAAAATAACTTCGTTCTGGATAGACCCCTCGGAATTCCATTGGTAGTATGACTATGTGTCTATGGAAGTCCGAATCAGGGTAGGTGTATTTGGTCTTAACCTGAGACTTGCACCGCTAATACTTGCGACAATCAATATACTTTGGTTTTGGTCGTCCAGGGCTTTAACAGGTTCTGTGTAAGCCTCTTCTGGGTATATTGAGAATCATAGTGTATTGGGTGTGATGTCGAGATGGAAGTATCACTCCAGTCATAGTGGAGATGATGATCACGTAGGATACGGAACTCGTTCTCTTATATGCTGCAACTATCGGGATATTATGATTGGGTCATCTTTATCCGATTATAGAGACTAGTTACCAGAGATCTGATACGTGCTTCGTACGGGGCAGACACATTTCCAGCCCCAGGCCTTGCACGTGACATCCGATACTGGATCGAGAAACACAATACTACGTATACTACGCCTGATATAGATCACGTATTCCTGTAAGGATAGTTCTGGAGAATTGGGTAGGCATGGCGCTTTGCTAGAAGCCAACCTTGTCTTGTAAATCGGTACAAACATAGTACTAGGTACGTACGTGTTCGGATAGTCCGACGACCAAATTTACTGCCAACATATCAGGGGATCTCATGGGTCGCTTCCCGAAGATTCACCTATGACGTATGACTTGCACTTTATTAATCTGAGATTAATTAGATGAGAGAGAAAATTAATCTGGGATTAATTACGGAGATATTTTATCTGGGATAAAATATTTATTAAAGAGAGAAAACGATTAATTTGGAATTAATCGATAAAATAATATATTCGATATATTATACGAAATTGGATTTCGACGCGGAATTGAAATTAGATTTTAATTCGGGCAAACGAGTTAATTTAGAATTAATTCGTTAGCGACGTGAATAGTGATTTTGCTAGGCATAATTATTTAATTACGTCGCAACGGAAAATTCGTTAATTTGGAATTAGCGAACCCGAGCCCGAGAGTGTTTGCGGGCGCACTCGTATTTCGAATTCAAGTGCGGCCCACAAGTCACATCAAGCGTCAAATCACTAGTCACATCAAGCGTCAAATCACTTGTCACTTTGAGTGATATGATGTCAAGTCACTTGTGATGTAGTTGATGTGGGTTGTTGAATGCATTTAATGCATTTTTGCCTCCAAAAATTTGTTGACTTTTTGAAAGCCATTTCACAAATTTTGGTATATGTTATTATTGATTTTGGAAATCAATTTTAACCTAACACACTCACTCTCTCCCTCCTCTCATCTCTCTCGGCCTCAAGGCAATTTTCTTCCTCCATTTTCTGCTCAAAGCCGAGAATGGCAAGGAGAAGCAATGTGATTTTTATGGCAAAAATTACCAAGTGCTAGCACACTTCCGGAGTCTTGCGAAGGTGATAGGGAACCGCACCCGTGAGCATGGAATCATCATTCGAAAGCTTGGAGCTTGGAGATCCTTCCATGGCCATAAATTAAGGAGCTCAAAACAGCCACTACCGTGAGCCTTGGAGGAGAAAAGCTTGAAGTTTTGTTGTTCCTCGTATCGCTCAACCGATCATTGTGAGTATTCCGCACCTCCTTGATGTATTCACATATTGTTTCATTGCTTAAAACGATCCCGGTTAGACCGTAGAATCCCAACACAAAGATCTGCGGTCTTTCTTCCAATGACCCTTCTTTTCACAAAAGAAACATTTCCCATTTCCCGTTTTCTTCTCCACCTTACCATTGGGCTTTAGGTGATCTGGAGCCTTGGCCTTGCCCTTATTTTTCTTTGGGCCTCGTGGCTTCAGGTCCGTACCCGAAAGCATGACGGATGTTTTAAGCTCCGGTTTCAAGTCATTCTCTGCTTGCTTTATCAGATTTTGCAATTCTGCTAAAGTAGCTTCTTTATTAGACAGATGAAACTTCATAATAAAGTTAGATAAGTCTTTTGGTAAAGACTGAAAAATTAGATCGTGACATATCTCATGATCCATGATGAACACGAGGTTGGCCAATTTTTCAATGTGGCCAATCATCTTAAGCACATGTCCACTAACAGATCTTTCCTTATACCTTGTTTGGAATAAGGCACATGACACTTGGAATCTCAAGGTATGAACAGAAGTTGCATACAACTTCTTCAAGTGAAAGATGATGGTTTGAGCATCCATATCTTCGTGAGCTTTCTGAAGTTCGTCCAACATAGAGCCAAGCATTATGCAAACTGCTTGCTCATCACCATCGACGTGTTTCTTCCAAGCATCAAATATATTTTGGTCAGCATCTTCTGCGGGTTCAGGGGGAAATGGTCTTTCAAGAACATAGAAATTTTTTTCTTATCGTAAGACAATTTTAACGTTTCTAAACCAGTCATTGTAGTTTTCCCCTTTGAGCTTATGCTCATCAAGGATGGAACGAAGTGATATTCTGTTTGCCATTTGAATGTTTGTGAAATATTTTAACCCACCTGTTAAGAGAGAATGTTAAAATTAGGAATATGTTTTCATTAATGTTTCATAATAACATGGGCTTTTAATATTATGAAGTTGCTCCCACTCAATTGTTTTAAAATTTTAAACAAATCGCATCAACCCCAATATGATGGATTTCTTGTGGGCAATGATCCCATTATCATTATTTCACAACTCCGACTAGGGCCGGTCGTTATAAAGTATGATAATTAGGTAGGTTCCCAACCAATTTATGATATAAATCACAATTCCTTGATCATTGGGTTGGGTAATCAAACATGTCATAGCTTATGCTAGTCCTTATGGACACATAATCTTTGCCACTAAGTTATAAGACCACGCCTAAGGGTCGCTGCGTCTTATGGCTCAGAAAAGTCAAACCATTGTCAATAGTACGATTTAGGGACAAATTGGTATTGGTCAGTCTGGTAAAGCCTAGTCCTACCAATACGGTTTAAGCCCTTTGGGTCTATATACTTTACAATGGGAGGCAAATTTTAGACTTAAATTACTATTGAGGATTTTAGCAAGTTTAAGTGAATAACTGTCAAATGGATTACTCCATTGAAAATTCCCCAGATGGAGGGTAGAGCGAACTCTCTTAAATACCCTTACCTCTTAGGCTCTTATTTCCTTGGTGATAGGAATAAACAATAGATCCTCCAAATTAATCCAACACTTTAAATATGCTTTAAGGTAAGCTTTGAGTAAATGATTATCTAGATGTCTTCACATCTTTTCATTTTGGCTATAAAAAGGTAGTGAGTGAAGGAAGACTCCAAATCATTATCTAACTCTAGTAATACTTTTGGTTAAATTAACTTTAGTTTGGAAAGTTTTATTAACGCCTTGGTCCTACCCCACTTGTATCTTTTATAATAAACAAATGATTTATATTTATTAGCATCTCTAATTTCTACTTAACTAAGGGATAAACAATACACTCTCTATTTCCTTAGAAAGTCTCTAGATGCTTGCACCATAAAATAATCATGCCAATTCTAATCATACATAGAATTATCAAGTATATGAGTTTTAATATGTTGGAATTATTTTAGGCATAAATAACTTTGATTAATATTTAATTATGATATTGCATTTTATTTGAATCAAATAAATTTACTATTCACATTTTTTTTTACAGATGTGTGAACTTTAAATGCAATTTCACAATTCAAATCATGCAAAACTTGTACCTAAAAGTACGATCAGGGTGTTAGCTTTCCAACGGGATTTTACACACTCAATTTCGAGTTCAAATGAGAGAGAACTAATCAAAACAAAAACGGCGCGCTGATACCACTGTTGGGAAGCGGCCGCGAGTGCGCAACGGAAAATTAAAATTATAATGCTGCTATCCCTTTGCCCAAGACCCATTTTTTTTTATTATTCTACAAGCCTAGGCATGTTACTATATATTCTAAGCATAAAAACTCATAAAACATGCAAATAACATAAACTTAAACATGCTAACTATCATAAGAACTCTAATTAAAAAAAAAAAGACTTACTTGAACCGAAGACTCCTCCAGTCCTCCCTCCAATATACAAGCTTTTCTCGAACTCAGCAAGCTCTTCCACGTTCCAAAGAGCCACCCAAGTGTGTGGCCTCCAAAGGTGCACACACCAAAGCCAAAACTCAACGGCAAGACTACGCCTTGAGTGCACAGATATTTTGCCCTTGGTGTTAGCCTAGGCAAATACCTCAAAACTTTTAACTTGAGATTCCTCTAGTCAATTAGACTTAAGGATCCTCAAAATCAGTGGCTTACTCTTAAACTTTAGAGTTGCTCACTTATATAAACCCAAGATATGAAAGGTTTTTGGTGTAAAAAATTTGTAAAGAATTCTTTGGGTTTATATAGGTGCTCCAAAGACAACAAAATTAATTAAAAATCTGATGTGGGATAAATGCTAATTAAATCTTAGTCATTGGATCTTAATATAATGGCTTAATGAGATTATAAAACCCTAATAAGAGTTTGGGTCGAATTGGAATTCAAAACAAATAAAAAAAAAAAAAAAACGTAGATTTTTTTTTCCAATTTCCAAAGTGCCCCTATCATCATTCACCAATTGCTAAGCCACTTTGGAACCTCATAAATGATCTGTTCAATAATTAAACATATTGAACCATTTATGAACAATTCATACAGCAATCATATATGCTGTTAAATTTGTACTGTGCACTGTTAACCATTGATTTCGACTTTGTTGTGTGTGTCCTTTTAGGTTCCCCTCAAGTTGGACATGAAATGAATCATGATAATTTAATCGAACATAAATTATCCTCCGATCAGATGGTCGTTCAAGATCAATGACCAAGGTTGACATCTAGCAACATGCCAAGTCCCCAAAATGAGAAGGAAAGATATATACATATTTTGTATGCGATTTACATATGATACGGTCCATCGCCTCACTGTATCCCCACCGTTTGACCTAGGGTATGGAAAGTGTCTACCCATATAGTCAAAGGTATGATGTTGATAGTGTCATGAATCGTGCTAACCCAAGAATCTCACATGATTCTTTCACCGCGGCCACAGTCTCAAGTACTGATCACACATATCAACACGCGAACTGGAATACTACTCTTATAAGAAAATATTATCCGAGAGAGTGGCGATTCTCTGTTGTATCTTTACAAACTTCATATGTTTCAATAAATGACCCAATCATACCCTTATGATCGGATCTTTTGAACCATGGAAGGAGAATGTCAAAATTATTTGATCCACACATAAGATTGTAAGGACCTCAAGTCTAAGGACTAGTCATACAATTGATACATGAAAGTTCTCACAGACACATGGGATAAACACTCTATGTCAAAACTTTCGGTGGTCAGTTCGATGGACACGAGCAACTCATGCATCCATGTGATACACCAAGTGGACGGATCTCCACTAGTAGCCTATGGGATCGACTACCCCACTTAAGGGCGGATCATATCATCATGCTAGTCTCTCTGCTTTGTGCACGCCCAAATTATTCACAAAACTATGACTATGAACGTTTGAGAGTAATGATTCTCATAAGGCGTGGAAGCCATCATCTTATTACTCCAAGGACTTTATTACAGTTTTTGATGATTCATATAATTTATGTAAGACACGTATAATAAAGATTGCCATTTTATTAATTATTTAAAATATTACAAATACATGTACATATAGCCCATCCACAAGTTGGGTATAGGGCATATCCCTAACACTGCTCTGCCACTAAACCAGCCTATGTCGACTGTAGGAGCGAAACAGGGTTCACTGCTATGCATATGATGTCAGTGACTATGACACTGTTGAGCTCGCAGCTTGTAGAGAGTACGGATAGTCCACGGGAAACTAACCGGAGAATAAAAGAATCACCACCCAGTATAAGACACCGTGAATGATTTAAGGCAGCACTACACCCCTCGTAAAGTCTACCTTAAACCCGTTGGAGTTCGGAATGGTCTTTTGCTGACGCTAGTATAATATCCAAACTCAAAGGAGGATCCACATGTCTTATAATGCACAAATCACAATATATCGTATACAACACAGAAACGATAAATAATATCATAATCAAATATAATACATGTCTTACATTAGTCAAAAGATAAATCATAATAGATTCGAAGGCATGTTTCACTGGTCTGGACTTGCGGAGTCTTAGCAAGACTTTTATTTGGCGGGCCGAAATTAAGCGATGTCCGGCCGGACTTGCAAGAAGTATGGCCTGATTTTACTGTGTAACCATAAACGTATGCTTATGCACACATATAATTGCAAATTCTAGGTTGTAGTTATGAGGCAATAACCAAAGCAAATAATCAAACATTAGTAGTGATAATTATGAATCAAATAACAATTATGAATTAAACAAAATAAATATAAAAAGAGGTAAAATCACGCGTATCTATTTCATGGCGGTACATGTAGTTATATCTCGAGTGCAAACCATAATATCGTCCATTCAGATTCGACTATGAAATCTACGTCCGAGTTTCCATCCTATATTCCACCAGAAATTAGAGGCCAACTGTAGCCATCATATGGTCAGATTTTATGTATGACAAGTGCATGTTCGGTCGGACATACATGATGTCCATTCACATATGACGCGTCAACAAAATATGGAATTCTAAATATAGAGTTTGAGTTTTAGGGGCCCTCAGGTCATACCTCAATCGTGACTCGATTTCGAGAACAATGTTAAAGGTTAAGTTAGTTATTTTAGTCTCTTGCAGGAAAGAATCACAGGGTTGCTGTATGTGTTTTGGAGTTTGGTATGGTTTACTGGTGATTAGTTTATATGAATGTTTCTCAGTATTTTCTCTCTATTTTCCTTCTCTTTAGATTGTTAACATTTTCTGCCTTTTTTGAATAAATCTTCCATGCATGCCCTGTGATGAATGTGAGTTCCTTTATAGTGCTAAGGCTGTGGTTATTAGGGAAATATCCATTTGATTAGGAAAAAAATTATTAATGAAAGATATTATTTCAGAATCTGATTAAGAATGGAAGCTTTTTGTTATAGAACCTAGTAAAAAGGGAAATGAGATCGAGTCCTTCTGCTATTTTAGAATCCTGATTCATATTCGACCAGACTTTAAAAAGATTCGGTCGAATATTATGGTTTATACCCAGCCGGACATAGATGATGTCAGGTCAGAACTCTGGTTTTTGGGTTTTTTTTGGGTTTCTTCCATTTTTGGCATTAATCTTTACTGTAGAAGCGAAACAAGATTTACCGCTATGCCTATGACGTTGGCGACAACTACACTTTTGAGATCGCAGCTCGTAGAGAGAATGCATTAGTCCGTGGGGGAGTAACCAGAGAATAAAAGAGTCTTCACCCAGTATGAGATACCCATAATGATTTAAGGCTGCACTACGCCCCTCGTAAAGTCTGATTTTAAATCTGTTTGGGTTCAGAATGGTCTCTTACTGATGCCAGTATAATATCCACGCTTAAAAGAGGATCCACACGTCTTTATAATGCAATCAAACACAAACAGTTTATATAGCACACAATAATTATAACACCCATGAAGCGATAATAAAAATGAATTAACGCACAAGTGAATTCGACCGGATATATACTGAATCCGAACATATATATATGTATTATCTCTTTATGTTCGCCCATACTTGCATGGAGTCTGGCCAGACGTACTACATAACTCATTAACCCAGAATCCTAATAACAACGGATACAATAACATAATAAACAATAAGCGACATTGATTCCAACAATGAGATAATAATGATTCTAGTAACAATAAATAAACTACTACAATAATAATTAAACAGACTGAAGCATACATTCGATAAGCCTGGTCTCTTAGAGACTTGTTCGGATGTATATATGGTAGGCCATAATCACTTGATGTCTGACAAGACTTCAAGTAAGTCAGGCCAGACTTACTGCATATCTAGTGACACAGAGTTTACGATATAACACATATTCAATCAGTAATATACCATATAATGATGATTAAACAACAGGAAACAAACAATGCTAATAATAAGAAACACGATAAACATGAAAGAAATAATACAACAACGATGAAAGTAATATCGAAACCGAGGGAATATTTAGGAACGTTCACGTGGGCCAAAGCGAGGAGTACCTTTTGTTTTAGCGTATTTGAATCTTAGCCCATAGACATTTCGAAGTAATTGGCTCGATTTTCTTGGAATGGAAACTTGTTCCTATAGGAGCGAAGTGGGATTTACCGCTATGCCTATGACATCGATGACCACCACACTTGTGGGCTCGCAGCCCGTAAAGAGTATGGATAATTCTACTGGGGGACTAACCGAAGAATAATGGAGTCTCTATCCGGTATAAAACACTGGGAATGATTTCGGGCCGTACTACACCCCTCGCAAGGTCCGACCTTAAATTCGTTTGGGTTCAGAATGGTATCTTATTAAAAACAAGTATAATATTACACTTAAAGAAGGTATCCTTAAATCTTATAATGTAATTTCACACAAAAAAGTAGTTTAAAGATATACACAAAGCGCAAACATGAAAGTAAAATGCGATAAATAAATAAAGTTTAAACGTGCAAAATTTAAAATACATAAACGAAATTACAAGGCCACAATAATAAATAAAATGCTGATAAAAGAATAAAAAGACATGCTTTTAATGGGCGTGGTCTCGGAAAGGCCTGGCCGAATATAGCCGTGGTCAGCCGAATAGATTTACATGCCCGACTGAACTTATTGGAAGTCTAGCTAGATGTTTTGTACAATCCAAAAATATATAATCATGGTAATAGCAATATGAATACCATTAGGCAATTACAGAAGTGAAATGACATGATAAATAACAATTTACAAAAGTCTTAAATGATCAAAACAATATGCGGGCAATAGATCCAATAATAAACTAAGAAAATTATCTAAAACATGCATAATGACAATGGATCAAATAACCATCCTTCTCATGGTATGTGAAATTATATCCCGAGTGCAAACCACATTACCGTCCATTTGGAATCGGCTATGAAATTTATTCCGGATTTTCATCCGATATACCAGAGGGGAATCATATGGTCATATATATGTAGATCTCAAGAATGTCTGGCCGTATCTATAGTGGGTCAGGCTGGACATCCTTCATGGATCAGAGAGCAAAAACATACCAGAGTAACAAGACTTAATATAAAAGATAGGCTAAATGACTAAACATGCATAAAAATTTAAATCTAAGCAACAATAAGATAATAAGGACAATCATGACAAAACAATAACGAAGAATGGTCTAGCTTCGAATTTTTTAGGAACTTAAATTCCGGATATATTTTGTGTGATGTGCTTATCCGGTCAGATGTGTCCTAGATCCAGTCAGATATACTGAAATTGAGAAAATAATAATGAAAAGAAGGTGTCGTTAGGTTGTATCTTTATTTGTATGATGGCTAAGAAGACACCTCTAAAGTCTAGGTTGTTACTAGATTCGTACCAAAAGGAAGGAAGCTCCAAGGGTTAGAGGGTATTTGCTCACTTTCTCTCTCAAAGATTTCAGAATCTTACTATTTTAGAATTTGGCAGAGGTTTGTTGATGATGATTGCGGATGATCTTTGAGGGGGTGGCCCCCTTTTTATAGTGCGATATGGGATTTGAAAATGGAAAGGGGGAGCAGAATCTTTTCCATCTCTCCCATCTATCTGAAACGGTTGTCAATCTATCATCAGTTATAGCTCGATATATATCCGACCGGAGGTGGGTTTTAAAATACATGTCCGGCCCAACGTAATCAGACCTGTGAATTTAGTCTTCACGATTAACACTTGTGTTGACCACTTTAATGTATGTTCGACCGACTATTAAATTTGAATTGTATATCCGGTCGGAGATAATCAGGTTCTTTAACTTTAGCAATTGACAATCTGATTTTTCAATGGCAGCTATGTTTTGTCAGATCGGATTTAGGATTTTCACTCATATTCGGCCGGATGTTCTGGCTAGGGGAAGGTAGGCCGGACATATGTGATATCCGACCTATCTTCCAAGTGAAGGTAACCGGTGAAAAACTTGTTTTTTTTGTTCTTTTTACATCAATATTTTTTCTTACTTACTAACAATGTTGAACTAATTTATGAATGTGCAGCTAGCCTTCCATTTGGAAACTAACATGGATGTGCTAGCGATCACTTTTTCGGAGGGCAATCAGGCTCAGAGGCTCTAAAACCAACTAACTGAGAGGGAGTAGGAGCTGACCAGAAGTTTAAACGAGGTCAAGGCCGAAATCAAGGCCTTATATTGAGCTTCAGATTTAACCAAAAAGGGGAGGGATGAGGCTCGAGCCGAGGCTTCTTCGAAGACGAGGGATTTCAAGCTACAGTAGGCCAAAGCCGTCACTGCCGATAGCTAACTCCAAGAGAAAGAAACCGATATGGAGAAGGCCGTGAATGAGTTGGACAAGGCTCGGGATAAGATGGCCAAATCCTAAGAAAATTGATAAGTTTGTAGGCTGAGATCCCTGAACACATTGAGACCCTCAAAGTGGAGGCCAAAATTGAAGGATTGGAGGAGTAAATCGAGCTGATTGTCATGGTGCATCTTCACTTGGACTTGGGGATGCTTCATAAAGTTTTAAAGGTCGCTAAATGAGAGATGTCTTATGAAGAGGCGTTTGGCCCGATTCAAGAAGAAGCTGAAGCAATTCCTGGCTCTATCTCCCAGTCTGTGGTGCCTCCAGCTCAATGAGATCCTGGCCACTCGTCTTCGTTGTTATCTCTCCATACCCTATTGAAAGCACACATGGCCCCTCTATGTAATTTCCATTTTCTTTTTTCTTTTTATGGGTAATCCTCACGGAGCCTAGTGTAGAAATTAAATTTTTAATGAAGATATTATTTTCTACATTCGCTTGCATTTCCATACCAAAGCACGTACCGAATAAAGTCTCGATCTAAGGCAACTTTCACTTCACTTAACATGCTGAACTAATCAACATTAACCAATACTTGGTAAATGCAATCAAATTTTATTCCATTCCCCTAAAGGACTACGCCAAGAGCATGAACATTGATGCCCGATCCTATTATACCATAAATCTGACCTCCTGATGTACTTCTTCTACTTAGAAGTTTTGGAGTCCTTTAAAAATATATCTCAGTATTGGGTATCTTCAACTCGACCACCTTCAACACTTCCTAAACTAACCTGAAAAAATATGGGATGCTGACCCCCGGGGGTCTCAAATCTGCTGTTGCAGTTTTGCTATAGTATGGACATGAGGATGTCTCAACTTCACAATGAACGTACGAAGGGCTTGGTAGGATGAACCTGACCCCGAGCCGATAATAAGTCTGGCCATAAGGGAACAATCCCCAATTATGCCATCCAAATAAGGCCATGAGGGAGAAACTCCGACCCATGCCAATAAATGTACAAAGGCCTCGGTGGGACTTACCCGACCTCGAGCCAATAATGAGTCTGGTCGCAAGGGGATGATCCCTCCTTGTGCCATTCAGATAAGGCCATGAGAAAGAGACTCCGACCTCATACCAATGAACGTACAAAGGCCTAGAGGGACGTACCTTACCCCGAACCGGTAATGACCCCGGCCACAAGAGAATGATCCTTCATTGTACCATCGAGATAAGACCATTGGGGTGAAACTTCGTCCCCATGCCAATAAACGTACAAAGGCCTTGGTGGGACATACCCTAACTTGAGCCGATAATAAGCCTGTTCACAAGGGAATGATATCTCTTTGTGCCATCCAGATAAGGCTATAAGGGAGAAACTCTGACCTCATGCCAATGAACATACCTGTCTCTGAGCCGGTAATGAGCCTAACCAAAAGGGAATGGCTTTTCCTTGTGTCATCTAAATAACATGGCATCAGTCGAACAACTGCAATCTAGAGCCATCATAATCACTTGGCCACAAGGGAATGCCATTTGTTGTGCCATATAAATAACATGTCATTGGTTGAACGCATGCAGCTATGAGCCATCATAATCACTAGACTGATCGAAATGGAAAGTTTTCAACCTCCGGCCACTTGTAATGAAGTCCCATATTGAGTCGTGTAAAAAAATAAGACGACAAGTGTAATGAGGTGACGTATCACACTCTGTATGAACCAAAAAGATAAAAGTAACCGGGGCAGCATCCTATCCCAAGTTATCTAAAATAAAAAATTCTGAATCTTACAATCCAGATGTCTCGAAAAACCTAGCTACTAACCGTAGGGGTTACCAACGCCATAAAGAGATTATCTCTATGCTAGGAAAAACCCAGCCTTGCAAACGCCACGAAGGCCTCTCTGCATTCCATGTGCTATGCTTAGCAGGTCCCAAGTGGGATGGTCAGTGCTACAGGGGCATTTCCCTTCCCTATGCTAGGCACATCATGAGGTTACAAATGCCACGGAGGCCCGTTGAGTCCTCCCCATACTATGATAATACAACTCGCATTGGCGGAAAACACCATGGGGAATTATCCCTCCCCATGCTATGCGAAACCTGAGGACACCGCAGTTCCTCATAGCTATCTTCAATCCATACATGCTATGATTACCTTGGGGCACCAAAAGCCACATCGAATCTCTCACTGGACGTGATATGGATACTCGAGGCGCCAAACACCACCCATGCCTTCTTGCTCCATCCCTTAATGGTGCAAACCATTGGGTATTAATGCTTCAGCTCATGGGTTTATTAATGACTCCATGAATTGATGTGTCGGGGGGTCACACTTTTCCCACATGTCTTGTACCCCTTGATGCATTTTGATAATAAGTATATCACAAGAATATTAAATAAGTCTTTCATATCCAAATAACAAACAAGCGTAAGTGAACAAGTCTATATTTATAAAGGAAAAGCCATATTCATATTCTTGGGATCTACTACCATTCTTACAACATTTTGAGGGTCATTCTAAGAGAGACTCTATTGAAAAGACCTCATCCATATTTCTGCATTCCAGGGCTTCTTGAGTCGGGTGTCGTCCAGCTGTTACAGGTGATAGGTACCTGACCTGATGACCTCAGTAACTCTATAAGGTAATTCCAATGGTGGTCACAACTACTGACCTTACTTTATGAGCATTTCTTCTCCTAATTTCTCGATCCTCTTCCACACCGACTACCCTATTTCCACTAGCAATTTCTTCTCTCATACCGGATCATGCTTGAGCTTGCTTTCCTGTTTCCTTCTTCAGTTTCTCGAACTTCTCCATCATGGCTTTTATAAGGGGTTGTGTCACCTCTTTTTCCTTCCACACATTCTCTCTTTCCAATTATAGGCTTTCTTCCATTTTTTCCATCCATTCCGCCACCGAAGACTCCAAAGCTCTATGGTTTTTGTCTCTTGCCATCGTCTTAGTGTGTTTGCCATTTTTCGTACTGATCCCCACATACGGTGCCAACTATTGACAATAGATTTAGGGAATCTACCCCTCGAACAAACCTCCACCAAACAGTGAATTTATTTGGTTAGTAGGGAACCCAAAACAAACTTGGCAAATAAATAAGAAAACCACAGAGATTTACGTGGCTCGACGGAGAGTGGTTCCAACCTACGTCCATGGGAGAAGAATAAATGTTTTTATTACTCGTTTGAGGTCAAGTTTGACCAGGGTTACAAGTGTTGTGGTGGGCTTACAAAAGAGTATAAAACACCTCGGGTCTTAGGCTATCCCGTTACAAATCTCTCAAGCGATCGGGTACCAACCGACCTTTTCTCTATATCACTAGTTTAAAAGCTCTTGCTTTTTTACAAGTAGTAAAATGCGAAAATTGCTAACCTTTGAATCGGTGGCTTCAATCCCTTTATATAGGCTTCCAAATCCACTATTCCACCAACCCATGACGCCAGCTCATGTCACCCTGTTATCATCGCCCAATGCTAATTTTCCTGGCAACTAACTCAGCTACCCATTCTCAGCAAAAACCCATCATTCCAACCTTTTGACCATTGCAACACATTCTATTGACGTGACACCATGCGATTCAACCACTCCAATATTATTTCGTCTAGCAGAGTCTCTGCCCAAGGAGAGTCGTTGACTTACTCCTGTCACATCGGCCTTCTAGAAGCTCAAACTTCTAAGCAGGGCATACGTCACATGCAAGTACAAAATATCGTGATCTCAGCTCCGTTCCTCGGGGTCGGCATATTGAGGTAAATAATGCTCGGTCAAGCCATCCCTTATTCGACTAGGTCGGGTCAGTAAGCAAAGACCACCTCAAATCGACTTCCACAAACATTCAATTGCCGCCAAAACTAATACTTCTTCTTCAGGTCGGGTCGGGGTACCTACTTGCTTCATAAATAATAGGTTCTTTCTCGGGAAAACTCTTCCGCACAATGGGCCAGAGTCCTCTGTCTGACTTCAACCTCTGTAGGCCCTTGGGCCCTCATCATTCTCCTCTGGACAAGTACAAAACCCTTGTCTACCCCTCAACGGTATTCAAACTTCATCGGGGTGAAAAACCACCGTCAACAACATTGTTTCAACCTGGACAATAATTGTAAAATAAATTAATTCCAATGGCTATATATCCTTAAGAATTGAGCAAATGGAAAACTTATGCACAATTCATCAACCTCTTTAGATCTTTTGATACATTGCTGTTGTCGAGCTTCACTAAGCGCAAAAGGACAGTGAGGAAAATATCTTACAACGATTTAAAAGTGATCTTAGTATCTAAATATAAACATAAGACAACCCGTAACTCCTAAGCTAATATTGAGATGAGTTAGATCATGAATTTCCACATGATATCAGAGGCAATCTCATGCACGTGTGGGTCCATAATATCTACCCACGTAACATAGACCGGGCAAATGACCGACTTGTACCTGAGGGGCAGTATTAAGAAAAATATCACACATCGATTTAGAAATTATATTGGTCTCTAAATATAAATAAAAGACAATCATCAACTGTTAAATTAATTTTTGGATTGAATTAATCTCATTAATTTCAACCTCTAAATAATTTTTTTTTGTAAACCCCTCGCTAATAACAGCTTGACTGACTCATTTTCATTACCAAAAGATTTTCTCCAATCACTTGCCTCTAGCCCCACGTACAAGAAGAGATCAAGTGTTTCAAGTTTTTAACATTCAAATCAACAAAAAAATATTTAACAAAAAATGACTCAATTAATAAAAAATTTGTTTAATGATAAATATTAAAATTATATATTTTTTAATTTATTGATTTATATTTCTAAGACTATATAATTAAAATATTATTATAATAATCTAGATATTTGGGTGTCATTTTCTCATTATATAAAAATACTTGCCCCATGGGCTATGTCAACTTCCAGAAGGCCATGCCACAACCCAAGATCAATTAATCAGTGCCTTGATAGCCATCTCTTGATTTCTGAAGTTTAAAAGTTCTTCTATAGTGACATACTTATAACTCAATGCCTTTTACATAATTTATTATGCAATTATTGTTATAAAAAAAATATAAATTGTTCATAAAGATAATTTTTGCTCAAATAAACCCCCAACGTTTGCTCAATTGTTCATAAAGATAATTTTTATCTTAAAATATTTTCACAAAATATTTATTTTATAAATAAAATAAATTTATAAATAATAAATTCCATAAATTAATTTATAAATATAATATGAAAATGTTAAAGTATCATGATTTTTGTAAATAATTAAAGTACGAAATTATCAAAAAGGAGTCTTTATAAACATTTTTCAAAGAAATTGGGTCTTTCTGATCAATTGAGCAATTGTTAGGGGATTTATTTGTCATTTTTCCTATTTTATTTGATATTTTAGTTATAGTACCACAACTCAATTCACTTTTCACTTATGTGAGGATTCGAAACTCATACTTATTTTGACACGGGCCATTAATCATATCAACATTTAACATAACTACATTAACGTAAATATATAAAAAAATTATGAATTTTGAATAGAATACTAATTTTATTTTGAATATAAATATCAATGGATAGCTTTGCATGCACTTTACAAATATCCCCTTAGATCAAATATTTATTATTTCTTGGAAGCAAAAACCATCCATAAACTAAAAAATAAAAAATAAAAGAGAGAGATTAGGAGCATTATACTTTTGTTCCATACAAGATTGCTCTAAATAGAAATCAATGTTGGTCCAAAATATTAGTTCTGGACAAGAGTGATATAAAAACTAAATAATAATTAAATAAAAATAAATATTAATCATAAAATACATATATTATTTCATTAAAAAAATTTTTTGACAAATAATATATATACCATTTCGTCTAGATATCATAAACATACTTCTGACTTGATTCTCACTGCAGCTCATAGCTTTTGCCACCGAGTGTTTGTTGAATTTACCCAATGAAATTTTTTCTTGTAAGAATCGTCAGCAATCCACACGGAAACAAAAGCCTGCTTACTTTTATCAAGTGGGAACCAGATGCCAAGGCCAATAGGAAAGCAAATGGCCAAATTACTTGCTGACAAAATTGTGTCCTTTTGTGCAGTTTCCACGTCAAGAAAATGTTTACAAATGGCTTTGTCATCAACAAGACCAATAATACAATTCCAAACTTTCTGTGTAAAGCAAATCCCCCTTTCACACTTGGCATTTTTAATTTCGTTTCTATTTTAAATTGTGCAACGTTATATTTACTTAAATTTCATCATTGGTGTAATTAAGATTCTTGTATCTAAGGGAGATGATTGGTGGTATATGGTTTATGATCTTATCTTAAGGTCATGAGTTTGAATCCAGATAATGTGTTTCTTGTAAGAACTTGAGATAGTCGGGAGTTTTACCTGCTTCGTTTAAACCGAAATGGGTGATTCGAAGACGGAACTTCCAACTATTCAAAAAATAATAATTAAGATTCTTTTTTGGGACTAAAGTGAATCTAATGTCGAGTATAGTGATTGATTGATTTATAAGTTGAGACATAGGTGGGTGAATGGTGATGGCTCCAATTAAGCCAAAATTTGAAAGATATTGATAACTATTTGTGTGCCCTAGAACTCTTGCGACGACAAGTTTGATTATTAATTTAATTTTGTTTGTATGGTATGATGTATACTTCATGTTAGAGATAGTCAATTTTTTTTTTAATGGTTAGCTTACAATCACAGAAAGTAATTGTCAATTGGGTTTTGATTTTTTTTCTTTGAATTACTACCATTAACAGTCAAATATTTTAACATGATCTGCCTTGAATTAGTCTAGGAGTAATGTTGGGGGTACGATTTTTCTATACACACTACCCAATTCAATGAGACCGACACACATTTTAAAATAAAAAAAAATACAATTAAAAAAAATATATCTGGATCGACCTGATCCAACCCGATATTTTAAATATTTATAAATTTCCTTATAACTTTAACATCTTAATAATTACCCACAATATTTATTTATGATTTTTAAATTTTGATCCTCCAATAATTAATTTGTATTAAATAGGTCTCGATCTCCAACTTATTATCCTACTAGTCACCTCTTCTTCTTTCGAGTTACGTTTTATGCTTTAGCATTGACCCGGCTCGTGCATGTTATAAAAAATATCATAAACTTGACCCGTAAACACCTTTATGCACTAATATAACACTATTAATTAGATTAACTTATGTCGCATATATTTGTTCATATGCTATCAACCAATACTATTATATCATATCAATTTATAGGAAATAATCTTGAAATAATTCTCTATGATGTCTGAAATCTTCAAGATGTGATTACAAAATCCTCAAGAAATGATTGTAGAATTCTTAATATTTTTCACTCAATTATATATTACTATTAATATTATTTCTTTCTTATTTTAGCTTATGTATTGTATATATAAAGACTCCTAATTGTAAACATAATTTAAAATGAATTCAAGAATTTCTTTTATTAATTAATAGCATGAAATAATTTGCAATCCTTAACATTACTTATAGTCTAATTATAACCCAAACCAAATGTCAGAGTAGCTTAAAATTAGTCAATCCTAGCATGGTGGGCAGCTATATTAGTCCAATTATATAACAGAACTCATAAATTTTGAAAGATATTGATGACTATTTGTGTGCCCTAGAAGTCTTGTGACGACAAGTTTGATTATTAATTTAATTTTGTTTGTATGGTATGATGTAATACTTCATGTTAGAGAAAGTCCACTTATTTTATTTTATTTTATTTTATTTTATTTTTTTTGCAGAGATAGTTAGCTTACAACCATAAAAATTCATTGCCCATTGGATTTTGATTTTTTTTTTCCATTTGAATTACTAACATTAACAGTCAAATATTTTAACATGACTTGTTTTGAATTAGTCTAAGAGTAAGGTTGGGGGTAACATTTTTTTTATACGCACTAATAGTAGGGGTGAATAAATTTTGACCTAACTGGATCGAACCGGACTTGTGTGAGTTCGGGAAGTGTTTACACCAAGAAAATAATTCAAGAAGGTAAGCTGATGTAGGGGTGGTAAAACGAATCAACGAATCGAATTAATATCGAATCCTAAATGAATCGAATCGAAATGTGATGGATTCGTATTCGATTCGTTTATTAAATGAATCCTAATATCAAGATTCGTATTCGATTCATTTATTAAACGGATCAAATATGAATATTCGTTTAATCATAATATTATTTAATATCATAATTTACCATCATTGATTTATATCAATTCTTCATAAATATATACATATAAAATATGTAATTAATATATTATTAAAAATATCTCACCAAATATCAAAAATATTATTTTTTTCTATGGTAATTAGTCATAATTTCTCGAATCTTAATTGAAAAATAACAATAACTAATAAAAGAAAATAATAAAATGAATCCTAAACGAATAAACGAATCCATGAGCTTAAAATCGTATTTGATTCATTTAATAAACCAATCAAATAGAATTGATTCATTTATTAAACGAATCTATTTTTTCAAACCCGTAATCGCTTTAAAGCGAATCGAATCGAACGAATAAACAAATCCTGACTCGAATTATCACCCCTAAGCTGATGGTGTGTATCGTGAGTTAAATATGAGTTAAATGTTATGACCTGAATCATAATGTAATAACAAGACCTTAGTAAACAAATCAAGTCAGGTGCTGATGTGATAAGGTTGCGATAGAAACTAGCTTTAGGTCATAAGGCAAAGTGAGAGGCTGATATCAAGTCAGATGTTAAGTTGAGGTCATAGTCCATGCACGTCTGACTCTAAAGCTCTGAGGTCCTGAAATTTTGATTATGACGCTGAGGTTCTGACAAAGAGGTTCTGATTCTAACCCTGAAGTTCTGAGGCCCTGATGTTCTTATCCTGACCTTGAGGTTCTGGTTCTGACCCTGAGGTTCTGGTTCTAACCCTGAGGTAAGATTCCATCAATCAGATATATGAGATCCGAATATATTCTGCTTATTGATGAGGGGGGCCAGATAGTTTCCCACAAGACAAGAAGACTCTGAGAAATAAATGGATGAAGAGTATTGTGCAGAGACACAGTGAAGTGTGCTGTGCAGAGACACAACAAACGTGTCAACAATGGTAGTCACTTAGGACAATCTAGATCTGTGCAAAGACATAGCCGAGATAGTTGTCAGATGAGAATCGTTTTGGATGCAGTTGGAAGGGGGAGAATTGTTGAATCCAGCTGCAAAGTATGCATGTGACATGCATGAATCCCTCCAAGAATCCTTCAAACTACTTTAGGTAGAGTTTGAAAATTGGTGCAAAATCACAAATAACTTTAGGTGGAAACTATTCATTTTGTTGACATTTGAGTCATAGCTTTGACTATAAATTGAGAGCTAATCGAGAGCTCAAATCATCCCCAACAAGTAAGCTACAAGTAGAAAGCTTAGAGAGTCACTCCAAGTAAGAGAGCGAGATCCTGGAAACTCCATGTGAAGAGAGCTTATATAGAATGTAGTTAGTGTGTGAGGTTTTTTTGTACAAGTTTTGTAATACTCGTAAATTCTATTCAAATAATAATAGATATTATTTATTTTTCCTCACAAAACACTCTTCAGTGATTAGAAAATCATAACATGTTTATGATGTTATATTATGGATTGGGTGTTGGATTTGTTTGATTATTCAAGTTTGGTGATGGATGAGTCTTTGCCGAATTTGGTGGGTTGGGGGAAAACTTGATGATGTATTTTGATAACACCATAAATAATGTAAATGTGCTTAGTTTTGATGTTCAAAGTGTTGGTGGTGATTCATTATATGTATATGTAGAGCTAATGGAGTTGTTATTGTTATGGATAAATGGAAAGGTTATGTTGGTAGTCGATTTATATTGGTGTAAGTGTTGATGATTGTGGTGTAAAGATTTCCTTGTTGAGTCTTCATGATAAGCTCACTCCCCCCCCACTCTTTCAGCTTTGGATGCAGATCTCTTGCAACCTTTCAGTGAGGTCCTATTACGTCAGGTTGCTCGGTCAGAAGGAGATGGATATCAGCTGCAATCGTAGAGTCATGCGAGGCTTTAAATTTAATGTTGGAATTATATATAGTTGTATGCAAGAACTTTACGGGTCATTATACATGTTATTGTATGTTATATATCTATATGTCAGAGACTTAGGAGATGATTATGCCGTCTTTTACCCGTCATGTCCCGATTATAATTTGATGTGACAATTTGTTCATGTGCGATCTACCAATCATTTTATGTGATTTCAATTTATACATAAGTATTCATATATTTTGACCTATTTTAGGTTACACACCTTATCATTGCATCATCAACATACAACATTGACAATATCGTTTATAATTTTTATAATCAAAATAACAATCACTATAGATAATGTTGATGGTGTTTTCAGGCGCTACAACATTTAAGACAGCACGACAAGGACAAAAGGGTAAATTCCCTGACTGGATGAGATCATGTAACCGACCCGACCACAGCATGAGAAGACCGACCACTTTGGTCAGGATGACCGATCACTATAAGGTCGGCAGAAACACTATCAGCACAAAAGATTATCATGGCCGACCTCATGAAGACCGACCAGACAACGAGCCGTGTTCAAGACAACAGCACCCCATCCTTGTGGATAAGATAAGAAAGATATCCTACTCTCACAAGGAGAAGGAGTCAGAATCCAAAAGGGAATACGGAAGAAGAAGGCAATACCGGATCAGGAATCCCTACAAGAAGAGAAGATTGAGTTCAAATATGATTTCTTATGCAAATAGGAGTCTGATTTCTGTATTATTATAAATAGGAGGGTAGAGCATGTGTAAAGGACATCTGAAAATCATCACAAGAGTGAGGGATTAGAATCATCAAGCTTCAATTTGTAAAAGCAAAGAAGAGACCCGATGAGTGTATTTGAGTAATAAAAAGTACCACCCTGTTCTTGTCCGTGGACGTAGGTCGGATCCCAAAATCCGCCGAACCACGTTAAATCTCCTTGTCGATTGGTGTGTTTGTCTGTCTTTTGCTAAATTTACTTTTGGTTCCCCATAACCAAACAAATTCACCGTTGAAGGAGGATTACCTCGGAGGTGATATTCCCATATTACCCCGAGACCAAAATCAGCCGTCAACAGTTGGCGCCGTCTGTGGGGAACTCTACGAAAGCAACTCGCGTAATAAGACAAATGGCGGAAGGCGGAAACCAACAATCATCAGGGAGCTCGGCTACAGACTGGATGGAAAAGATCGAGGAAAACCTTAGGAAAGAGAGGGAGGAAAACCAAACTCTACTAAAAACCATAGTAGACCGGTTGGAAAGGATGGAAGGAGCACACGACGGAAAATTCGAGGCCGGGACTAGCCGGCGAAGGAATGAAATAACGGAAGGAAAGAGAATTTTTGATACAACCGAAGACGACAGACCTCGAAGGAGGGAACCCTACAGGGTGAGATCCGTGGTAGTACAAATGGATTCCCAAACGAGGACACATGGGAGGAGGAAGATGACAAATCATCACCAGATCCCTCCTACGATAGCCCTCACAGTACCGGAGGAGAGGAAAAGAACATACCGAAAAGGTGCGGGACGACACCGACCCTGAGAAACGCCGCTCCCGAGATAGCAGAAAGAAAAGAAACCTCAGAGGGCAGCATGGAACCAGGGACAGCAGTATGAAATCTTGGTTACGGGAGGAACTGGTCAAATGGGGAGTATACCCCAATGCAAACAGAGGGGATGTCCAGGACGTCAAAGATGAGTCCCCCTTCACGGAGGAAATAAAATCATAGAAATTCCCAAAAAGATTCAGCATGCCGACCATGACACCATACAAGGGCCGTACCGATCCCAAAACCCACATCGAAGACTTCGTCCTACTAATGGAGGTACAAGGGGTAACAGGGGACGCCATTTGCAAAGTGTTCCCCTGAACTCTAGCCGGACCGGCCATCCTATGGTATAGAAGCCTAGCCCCAAGAAGCATCAGCAGCTTCGCACAACTGAGAAAGTCATTCATACGACACTTCAAGGGGGCTTGTGTCCCCAGAAAGACAATTGGAGAACTAAGACTTATAAAGCAAGGAGACGATGAGCCTCTGAAGATATTTATTGAAAGGTACCATAATATGGTACTCGAAGTCGGAGGGTATGAATCCCCTGAGGCCCTGGAAAGCTTGAAAGGAGCCTTGAGGGTCGGAAGACTATGAACCCATCTAAGGATCCAAGACACCCCGGACTACGCCACTGCCCTGGAGGTGGCCCGAAAATTCATTTTATTGGAGAACGAGGAGAAAATATCCCGATAAGGGAACACCATCAGAGAAAGAACCACAAGGGAGGGCGCCCCCCGCCGTATAGAAAGAGAACCCAGAAAACCACCCCCGAAGCACAAGGAGTTCAAACCACTGCACCGTGACAACCAATAGAGAAGGGCGCCGACCCAAGTAAACCATGTGGTCGGGGAAAATGCATACATTCCTCTAAATAAACCACTGGGATAAATTGTCGTGGAGATCCAAGGGAAATGCCTCTTAGTAGAACCCGACCAAAGAAGATTTTCCCCGGGCAAGAGGAACCAAAAGGCTTATTGCATACACCACAACTCCAGAGGACATGCAACGGACGGGCGCAGAGACCTGCGGGAGCGGGTGGAAGACTTGGTAAAAGAAGGCTATCTCGGTGTGTACATAGACCATTCGGTTTCTTAGGTCGACCAAGTTGATAGCGGAAGTCATCCGGTCGGATGAGTGGAATGCTGAGATGCAGAGATGATATATTAAGAAGAGCCTTGCTTGTAGTGACCAGTGTAGAGTTGCAAGAAAGGCAACAGATCCCAAAAAGGTGAGTAAACCTCTTCTGACTTAGGTTGACATTTGATTATGCTTGTTTGTTATGGCTCACACAATGATTTTGATATGTGTTTTCCGGCTCGGGTCTGCTCTTGTACCGCCGAGACCGATGTCTCTTTCCGGCTCGGGTCTGCTCTTGTACCGTCGAGATCGATGTTTGTTACAGCTCGGGGTCGGGTTACGTCCCACCGAGTCATGCCCATTGGTCTGGGGACGGGACAGTCCCCCAGAGCCAAGTACCTCTTTCAGCTCGGGGTCGGGTTACGTCCCACCGAGTCAGCCCTTCGGACTGGGGACGTAACATTCCCCAGGTCCAAGTGCCTTTCTCAGCTCGGGGTCGGGGTACGTCCCACCGAGTCAGCCCTTCGAACTGGGGACGTAACATTCCCCCAGGACCAAGTGATTTTTACAGCTCGGGTCAGGCGATGTCCCACCGAGTCTGCCTTGGACTGGGGACGTAACATTCCCCCAGGACCAAGTGATTCTTACAGCTCGGGGTCGGGCGATGTCCCACGAGTCTGCCCTTTGGACTGGGGACGTAACATTCCCCCAGGACCAAGTGATTCTTACAGCTCGGGGTCGGGCGATGTCCCACCGAGTCTGCCCTTTGGACTGGGGACGTAACATTCCCCCAGGACCAAGTGATTTTTACAGCTCGGGGTCGGGCGATGTCCCACCGAGTCTGCCTTTGGACTGGGGACGTAACATTCCCCCAGGACCAAGTGGGTCGGGCGATGTCCCACCGAGTCTGCCCTTTGGACTGGGGACGTAACATTCCCCCAGGACCAAGTGATTTTTACAGCTCGGGGTCGGGCGATGTCCCACCGAGTCTGCCTTCGGACTGGGGACGTAACATTCCCCCAGGTCCAAGTGCCTTTCTCAGCTCGGGGTCGGGGTACGTCCCACCGAGTCAGCCCTTCGGACTGGGGATGTAACATTCCCCCAGGTCCAAGTGCCTTTCTCAGCTCGGGGTCGGGGTACGTCCCACCGAGTCAGCCCTTCGGACTGGGGACGTAACATTCTTCCAGGTCCAAGTGCCTTTCTCAGCTCGGGGTCGGGGTACGTCCCACCGAGTGAGCCCTTCAGACTGGGGACGTAACATTCCCCCAGGTCCAAGTGCCTTTCTCAGCTCGGGGTCGGGGTACGTCCCACCGAGTCAGCCCTTCGGACTGGGGACGTAACATTCCCTCAGGTCCAAGTGCCTTTCACTGCTCGAGGTCGGGGTACGTCCCACCGAGTCAGCCCTTCGGACTGGGGACGTAACATTCTCTCAGGTCCAAGTGTCGTTCTCAGCTCGGGGTCGGGTTGCGTCCCACCGAGTCAGTCCTTCGGACTGGGGACGTAACATTCCCCCAGGTCCAAGTACCTTTCTCAGCTCGGGGTCTGGGTACGTCCCACCGAGTCAGCCCTTCGGACTGGGGACGTAACATTCCCTCAGGTCCAAGTGCCTTTCACAGCTCGGGGTCGGGGTACGTCCCACCGAGTCAGCCTTCGGACTGGGGACGTAACATTCCCTCAGGTCCAAGTGCCTTTCACAGCTCGGGGTCGGGGTACGTCCCACCGGGTCAGCCCTTCGGACTGGGGACGTAACATTCCCCTAGGTCCAAGTGCCTTTCTCAGCTCGGGGTCGGGGTACGTCCCACCGAGTCAGCCCTTCGGACTGGGGACGTAACCTTCCCCCAGGTCCAAGTACCTTTCTCAGCTCGTGGTCGGGGTACGTCCCACCGAGTCAGCCCTTCGGACTGGGGAAGTAACATTCCCCCAGAACCCAAGTCTTTCACTCAATCGGGGTCGGGTTACGTCTCACCGAGTCAGCTTCTTTGGTTTGGGGAGGTAACATTCCCCGGGTCCAAGTGCCTCACTCTGCTCGGGGTCAAATTAGACCCCTCCGGCTCATGCTGACCCTGATGAGCCTTAAAATTGTTAGGATAACGAGAAGCATAAAAAAAAAGAGAAATAAATAGACATAAATATACATGTGTGTATAAAAACAAATTGTAATGTTATTACAAAAAGTTAAAGTGTACATAGGGCCCCAGTAGGGTTACCCTTTTCATTCAGCCCACACAAGGGCAGGAATTTCTTCCTCAGATGGTTCAGGTGGCGGGAGAAGCGGCTCGGCATCGGGAGGAGGGACTGTGGCTTCAACCTCGACAGCAGGATAGACCTCTACTTCAGGGACGGGAGGAGGGATCTCAGGGCAGTCCTCGCCGGCGGCCGGAACCTCAGGACGTTCTTCGTAAGAAGCCTCGGAAGTCGGAACAACCGAAATAGGGGCGGGATCCATCGCCTCTCAGGTGGGGAAGGGAGCCACTTCCGAAACTCCTCCTCGGAGATATCCCCCTTGCAATAGCTGATGGCCGCACGAATGGGGTCCATGTTCAGACTTGGCAGCACCATCGGAATTAAATCAGCACAATCACCAACTCCCTCAAGGCGGATAGCCTCCTTCTCGCCTCAAGCTCACTCTCCCTCTTCTCAAGCTCGATCTCTCTCTCCTCGAGATCGATCTCTCTCTCCTCAAGCTCGGTCTTTTTCCTCTCAAGACTATCTCGGGCCCGTGCAACCTCCTCGTCTTTGTTCTTCAACTTGGCCTCAGCACTTGCTACCTCCCCCTTCAGAACGCCAATCTCAGATTGGGCAACCTTCAGGTCCTCCCTGGCATTATCAGCAAGCTTTCTTTCCAGCGCAGCGGCAGCCTTGAGAGCCTTGTTCGCTTTGAAATTCTCAACAGCGGTCGCCTCATGATTTTTAATCACCTCCTCCGGTCAGCAAGTTTTACCTCCACTTCGGAGAGACGATTTTGAAGCCTCTGGGCCTGACCACCCTCGGACAACAAAGTCAGAAGAAGACCCTTATTCTTGGCCATGAGGTAGTTGGCGGATGCTTTCTCCCAAGTCATCCACCCCGAGGACCACATGGCCCTTCCGCTTTTTTGGAGAGCCTTCAGAGGACTTCCTCCCCATACGGACGTCCTTCCTCTTAACCGGAGCAGCCCCTCCTCTTCTTCCTCTTGAACCAACTCGGTCTCCTCAGCCTCAAGCTGACGCCTCCTCTTCCTAAGAGGTTTCGGTGGACTGACAAGGCGAACAGATCCTGATGATTGCACGCCAGAAGGGGAAGATTTCCCCCGAGCACACCGTTTGAACTTGTCCTGGAGACACCTTCTCAACAAGATCAGGCTGCGCCCGAGAAGTTCCAACCTCAGCTTGACCGGTTTTCTTCATGGTACGGCCAACTTCTCAAGAAACTTTGGCCTCTTCGACATGCCTACAAAAAAAAAGGGAAGAAAGAGAAATCAGGATCCGAGAACATAACAAGGACATCAGACGCATAACAGGCAAACAAAAAAAAAAAAAAAAAAAAACATCAAGGGAGCCAGCAGACCTCCACCAATCCGACCCGAGACCTCTGGAAGGACGGCCCGAGTAAGGCCCGAATCAACAAAGGCCGCGTCATTAACAACTTCCTCCAGTGGGCAGCATACCCCCGAGCCCAATATACCCGCCTCCGAACCTGACGAGAAACCTTGGGAGCATCTCGCCAACAAGCTGGGAGGAACCAGAGAAGTCAGAAACCTAAGAAACTAAGAACGGGAATAAAGAAAGAATTAATGGGCATTAAACTCCTAACCTCCAGCCCTGAAGATGTCCGGAACCGAGACATCCTCCTCAAACGATCTCAGAACCCGACCCCAGTCCCCAGTAGCCCAGAACCAAAGGTCCTTAAAATTCTTGTTAGAATCGGGGAGTTTCTGGACAAGGTTAGACGAGCTGTCATAAGCAGAGAGGTAATACCAACCGTAGTGAGTTTTCGGGTTGGATTTCAAACGATATAACCTCTTCACTTCTTCCAAGCAAGGCACACCCAAACCTGCCCGATGCCAAACCACATATATGCCGGCCAGAATCCTCAAACTATTTAAACTTAATTGGCAAGGGGCAATCTCCATCTCAGCAAGCATCCAAGCAAAATACCGTTGCATCGGCAGCCGTAGCCCACACTCAAAGAAGGCAGGAAGAAGTGCCACCGAGCCCTCATCAGGTTGGCTGGCACGATCCATAGGGCCGGGAACGTCAAGGGCGATGTCTATCGGAATATTATACCGCTGACGGAGAAGGGCGAGATCATCATCGGTTATCTTAGAGGGACGGTTCATATCCAGAGCCGACGACCGAAGTTCTCCAGGTTCTGGGTCCTTCCGAGGAATCCTCTGACGATAGGAGTCTTCTTCAATCTCAGAGGGAGTAGGGGTAGTGTCAAGGTCTTCTACACTAGGTGCCCCTGAGCCCGAAGAGAGCTCTTCAGCAGGGGGAGTTGAAATTTTGGCAGGCCTTTCGGAGGAAGAACTATTGTCGGACATCCCTGACACCCAGAAAAACAGAAAAGGGAGGAGAATCAGTCTATGAGGAGCTACCCACGGTTTCCGTGCTAAACTAGATAGGGAGTCTCTAAAAGTGCCCTAAAGCAAGACCCAGCAAAACCACAAGTCTCTCCCTAAGAAAAATAAACAAACAGAATCACAGCATACAAAAGAGGAGAAGTCGCTCAGAAGACTTACTTGTTCTTCTCAAAAAGTAGGAGGTTATACGGTGCGGTGATGCCCGTTCCTTATGTGCACAGCGAAGAAAAAGAAGAAGACCACGGTTGAACTTCGAGAGCACGGAGTTGGACGGACCACATAAAGGTTTTCGGAAGAGAAGGAGAAATTGCCGAAAAAAAAATGGAACAGTGAAAGCCTCGCTTTCTTATAGTCATGGCTGGGACGCTCATCACCGTCGGTTTTGGCGGGAACCCAGCGGATGTTTGACAAGTGTCGAACTTAGAAGAAACCCTAAAGTTGATTTGATAGGCATTTAATAAGACATGACGGTTGTGCGTCTCGAGGAAAGATGATTGAAACGGCAAGAAAATTCTTTTTGCATTCTGGGATGACTACCGGCGAAGACAATCAGCACACCATCTTCATATAGTTCCCGGTACCAACTCACATACTCGTTGGAACCGAGAACTAGGGGACAGATGTTGATGGTGTTTTCAGGCGCTACAACATTTAAGACATCACGACAAGGACAAAAGGGTAAATTCCCTGACTGGATGAGATCATGTAACCGACCCGACCACAGCATGAGAAGACCGACCACTTTGGTCAGGATGACCGATCACTATAAGGTCGGCAGAAACACTATCAGCACAAAAGATTATCATGGCCGACCTCATGAAGACCGACCAGACAACAAGCCGTGTTCAAGACAACAGCACCCCATCCTTGTGGATAAGATAAGAAAGATATCCTACTCTCACAAGGAGAAGGAGTCAGAATCCAAAAGGGAATACGGAAGAAGAAGGCAATACCGGATCAGGAATCCCTACAAGAAGAGAAGATTGAGTTCAAATAGGATTTCTTATGCAAATAGGAGTCTGATTTCTGTATTATTATAAATAGGAGGGTAGGGCATGTGTAAAGGACATCTGAAAATCATCACAGAGTGAGAGATTAGAATCATCAAGCTTCAATTTGTAAAGGCAAAGAAGAGACCCGAGGAGTGTATTTGAGTAATAAAAAGTACCACCCTGTTCTTGTCCGTGGACGTAGGTCGGATCCCAAAATCCGCCGAACCACGTTAAATCTCCTTGTCGATTGGTGTGTTTGTCTGTTTTTGCTAAATTTGCTTTTGGTTCCCCATAACCAAACAAATTCACCGTTGAAGGAGGATTACCTCGGAGGTGATATTCTCATATTACCCCGAGACCAAAATCAGTCGTCAACAGATAATAAAATGAAGTTTATTTCTTAATTGGGGAAATAATTTGTATGTAGTTTAGGGAATACAAAGAATGTTATGCTAAGATTAGACAGAGTAGATTGACATAAAAAAATTCTTTAAATTTATTGAATAAAGTTGAGATTATGAGTATATATATATATATATTTTAAATAATGTGATTACTAAGTTTGTAGCTATTAACCATCTAACAAACAAAAAATTATACATCCAAATTTCATGCTTGCCCTTTCAAGCTTAACGATTATTTCAATGGGCTTGTCATTAAGAAACAAAGCTGCAATATCCGGCATGATTAATTAAAGTATCTTTTACTTATTGTTGAAAATTATAATCATTGAACAAAAGATAAATAGATAAAAATAAACAATTATTTATTATTTTTTGCAGAGTAAAAAGCCATATAAAACGATGAAAAATATATTTAACCGAACGCTACTTAGGCAGGGTTTCAACATTATTATTATTTTTAATTATTATAAGCATCATTACATGGTATTATTATACTACTAAAGAAATATATGATATGATGCAATTAATAAGAATATAATTTTAGGCATGATTCTTGGTTTGATAAATTAATGGATTAAGTATATACTACTATTATTATGCTTATAATTTTTTTTTTTATGTGCATCATTAGAATCTCAAACATTCATTAAAAGTTGATGACTCTAACAATAACCTTATTGCGGCTATAAGTTTTTAATTTTTTTTTTATTAAGGAATAAAAATATAGTTAAACAAGAAAAAGAATTATGCTTTAAACTTAGAAAATTATTTTTTCCATTTCTAAAAGAAACTATAAGGAAAAGGGCAAAAAAAAAAAAAAGCAGAAGAAGGGAATGCACCTAGGTTTGAGTAGGAATGATAATTTGATTGGATATATTGGATACCAACCATAACCGACCCAAAAATTATCCCATATTTAAAGTTTAATGGATATTGGATATGCTTCGGATATTTAGATATCCAAAATGAATATTGGTCGATTATGGATTTTATATATTATATATCAAATATCCATTATCTGACCAAATAAATAAAAAATAAATAATATAATGTAATAATATTAATTATAAAATCAAAATTAATTTTTTTAAATAAGTAATTCATGAATTTTATTTTTTATTTTTTAATTTTTTATAATTTTATCATTTTTAAAAAAAAATTCGTTTAGTTTGGTCGGTTTGGAATACGGATATCAAACATGAAATTTTTCGATTACGGATAGTTATTGAATATTGGATTTGATTTCAGTTTGGGTTTTGTTATGTCCTAAATGATTGGATATCCGAGCATTGTTATCCCTAGATTGACTCTTATACAATTATTGAATGATGACACAAAAATATTATATATATAAAAATCTTTAATTTTATTTTAGGAGGCAACATTTTTTTGGTCCCCAAGTGTGTGCCTTGATGACATAAGATTTATAATTTGGTTGCTCCAGAATTAGGTTCGAATTCAGGGGGTGTACTTCTTATAAATGTTTGTGGCATCCTGTGATTTTATCTGTTTCGTTTAAGCTCGAATCAGATGATTTAATGTCGTGGTTTTATATATTTCAAAAAAAAAAGGCAACATGTTTTTTTTTTATTATTTCAAATAAATAATTACAAATTATTTTGTATCATGACAAGTTCCTTTACATGATGGAATCTCAACTTAAAATAAATTAAAGGGTTATTATCATTTCTATAAAATGTCTGCATCTACTTTTGGGCAAAAAAGTCAATAATTTAGAACATTATTGTCAAAAAGAGTGCCAATGAATAGGATATGCTTCATCAAATTAATTATTAGTGGCTTTGAAAATGATGTTCTCATGGTTTGGTGCTGCTTCATGTGCTGACCTTCTGCCTTTTTTCCATTCCAACAAAAATAACATATATAAAATCTAAAGATATAATTTAATAATAAAAAATAAATGGTAATAAAAATATAAAAAGAAGTTATATTTGAATAAGTAAATTATTACGAAAAATAAAAATATACAGAAAATTTAATAGGGCCATAATAATAAAATGCAAGTTCCATCTTTACTCATTTAAATTGTGCAAAAAGTGACTTTCCCATTCCAACTTTTAGGTTTAGCCCACAGTGCTCCAATATGCATTCATGGAAAGATACCATAAATAAAAGACTAAAAATCTTTTCTATTTCAAATACTTTGAATTAGATCACATTCTTGATTTTGTCATTTTTATTTTTATTTTTTTTGTATAAATTAATGTACGTGGCCAATTAAAACAATGTGGAGAATTATTGTCTCTAAAGTCACTTTTAAGTTTTGGTGGGTTCGAATGGCAAGACCCGTATGATTTTATTTTCCCAAGATATTTTTCCTTTGGCAAAGTTTAAGACTAGATCGGTTCTTATAATGTATCAATAGTACCAAATATTGTACTGGTTGGATTATTCGAACCCACCAAAATCCAAAACTAACCCACTCAGGTTAGATGGGTGTATTTCAAAGCCTTTGTTGGTAGGCTTTTTGGGACAGTCGTCAGCAGCCTATGAGTTTTGAAACACTATAAATGAATTCTTATATAAGAATCATATTATATATGGATCCACGCCATCATATATTGAGGGTGTGAGTTCGAATCTAAAAGACACCGAACTCTTTTTAATTCTTTATTTTAAAATTAAAAAAATATATACATATTTCTTTAAAGATGAGTGGGAATATATTCCCGGATAGCGTTGCCGAGAAGTAATTTTATGAACTAATATGGCTCGTGCTCTTTTTCCTGACAATCTTAAGCGTGATTTAATTATTAGGTTTTCGAGGGAAGAGGAAAACATAACATTATTTAGGGTTATTAATGTCATGATAAAAAAGGTTTCTCTCTGTAGAAAAATTTCAGTATATAATAGTGGGTACCACATAACTTATATACATAAATGATTTTGAGGAGAGTCGACACAAATAGTCGGTTGAGATTTTTAAATTTAACCCAAAATTAGGAATTCCAGAAAAAATTCATTTTTCAGTGTATAATAGGGTTAGCAGAAAATCCCGAATCTTAAATTCCGATAGAGATCCCGTCTCATTTTAGTTTGAGATTCGGGATGGCTTTTGATCCTGAATGAAAAGTTTAGTCGGGATTTGGGATGAACTTTTTATCCTGAATCTTAAATTTTAGCCTAAAAAATCTTAAATCATGATCGAGATTCGAGATCTCGCACCATTCGGTCAAGGATTTGAGACTATTTTTCATCCATATTCAAAATATTAGTAGGGATTTGGGACGATTTCTTCATCCCGCATAATAATCGGACGAGACGTCTCTATTGCCATCCATTATGTATAATATGACTTAATATATATATATATATATATATATCTTTTATCTTTTATCTATAGGATTCCCATTTTAAGAACTTGTTAAGGGTCTTGTAAAATTTATGACAATTCAGGACCGCTCCTGCCTATACAACAACCTACTAACATCTCGCCACTCGTGCTATAATAATAATAATAATAATAATAATAATAATAATAATAATAATAATAATTAACAAATAGTAATTATATCTCACACAACTCCACATGATTAATTGATAATATCAATGTGAAGTGAAGCGGGATTTACCGCTATGCCTATGACGTCGGTGACCATGACATTATTGGGCTCACAGCCTGCAAAGAGTACGGATAGCCCACGGAGGACTGATCGGAGAATAAAGGAGTCGCCATCCAATATAAGACACTGTGAATGACTTAAAGCCGCACTCGCAAGGTTCGACCTTAAACTCATTTGGGTTCGGAATGGTTCCTTACTGATGCAAGTATAATATCCAAGTTTGAAAAGAAGTATTACCATGCCTTAAAATGCAATATCACACAACAAAAATTTATATAACATACACAGCGCAATAATAAAAAATAACGATAAAAGAATAAATTAGAGAATTTCAAAAAGTCGAGAAATTATCAAAGTAATGATAAAGTGCGAATTAAACATATCTTTTCGGCTTGACTTCGAAGAAGCCTAGCCATAAATTTTTTTAATGCAATAAATGTTCGGCCTGACTTAATGTAAGTCTGGCGGATATTCTGTGTAATACATAACAATAAAAAGTGCAGGATCATGCATGTTATAAATAACATAGTAATAAATATCAGAATTCTACAAGATCATCACGTATCTCAATGGTACGCGAAGTTGTATCTCAAGTACAAACAATACTACAGTCCATTCGGAATCGGCTATGAAATTTTTGTCTGGATTTCCATCCAATATTCCACTGGAAAACATACGAGTGGATTTAGCTAGATATATGGTCGGATTCTCTTTATGACATATGTATGTCCGGTCATAAATATATAATGTCCGGCCGGAGATACGACGTTAGTACAGTAAACTAAAAACACGAAAGTAAAGATTTGGGGACTCTCATGTCGTACCTTAAACATAACTTGACTTCGAGAATACCTCTCAAGGTTAGGTAGGTTGCTGGATCTCTTGTTGGAAGGGGAACTTTAAGGTTGTTGTGTTTTTGTTGAGTTATGTGTTTAACCGTCCCCTTTTTTTTCTGTTCGTTTCTCTATCTTTTTATATAGACATATATGCAGTTAATGATAAGTGCGGTTTATACCCACATATTCTTGTATTCTTAGCTTATTATTTTGTTAGATTTCGTGTCATTTAATGTGTTTTGTATTTTTTTTTTATGTTTGATTGATAGGTAGCATTAGAACATGGATCTTGGAGCAAATGTATGTGTTTGGGACCTTACGGACGCAACAGAAGCACGCAAGAAGGCTAAATGCACAAAAACACTCATCCTGAAAAAGAAGGTGGCGTCGCGACGCATACCAGGATGCCAACATACATATTCCCGAGAGTTAGGCGTCGCGACGTTGCGGAAGAAGACCAGAATCTTCATAAATCATTATTCTACAAGAACAATGACTCCATGACTTCCCTATAAATATATAAGCTCATCCAAAACCCTAGAAGGGGAGAAAAAGACACAACAAAAGAGTTCAAAAATATATTTTAGAGAGATTCAATGAGGAAGATTGAAGAGCGACAAGAAGAGACGAAGACAGTGACATCCGAAGACGAAATGATTCAATTTAGATTTTATCATCTAATTTCTTTCTTCAAACTCTAATTTCTTTCTAATTTATTTTTGACACTATTTTCATTGTTTTTATCTTTAGTCATGAACTAACTCTATTATTCTAACGGATGATGTAGCATATGCTTGACCTATGTATTGTTTGTCAATTTGATTTTTATGAAGTTTTAATTCAGTTTACTTATATTCTCTTTTGTTTAATGCTTCTAGTTTGTTGGCCACAAATTAAGATGATACATATTTAGAATCTATCACTCAGGATAGAGGATTTTGAATATGATCTAGAATATAAACTAGGAGATTTGTAAAGTTCGGGAGAAACTATAATCCCTTTGGAGTCGTTAAAAAATAATCACATAGCGTAATGCGTTGTTAATTACTAGATTTTTATAGGGATATCGAAGTCTGTAATTCATAATATTTTCACTCGGCACTCGGGAGAGGGAGTTAGAATAATTTAGGGTTCTCGGCTTATAAATAATGTAACTGAATAAGAATTGATTGACATGACAAATATATAGAGGATAACTAGGTGAAATCAGACTCTAGAACCTCTCTCATCTTGGTCTTTTCTTAATTAACTTTTTAATATCTGGCTTATTTAGTTTTTAGTTTTAATTTAGATTATTTTAAAGTTGCTTCTAAATATAATTAGGTTTACTAATTTTAGTACTTAGTGAGAATTTGATTACAATCTCTGTGGGTTCGACACTATACTTATCTTTTACTAAAACTTGACACTGTATACTTGTGGTACGATAATCTCGCAACATGTTTTTGGTG
>SKCR01046764.1:0-63991 GCA_019454045.1 Zanthoxylum bungeanum
ATAAACACTCATGCATCAAGCTCACAGACACTACACCTTCTACACATTTAGTAGTGAGCTTAGAACACTTGAGTTTACATCTCACACAATCTTCATTATATTTGTGAGTGTTCAACTGTGTGTTAAATCTTCTTTATACAAAAACACTTGTAGTTGTGAAATCCCATTAGTTTGGGTAGTTGTAAAGGTTGTGAGTGCGCCTACGAACAAAACTCAAAAGTGTGCGCCTTTGCGGAAAACTCTTGGTTGCGGGTGAACCACGAAAACTCGATTTTAGTGGAAATCTTCAAACGAGGCTTGAGGGAGTGGACGTAGGCACGTTTGGCCGAACTACTATAAATCGCGGTGTCGTATTTCTATATCCTTATTCTTTTACTTATTTGCAAGTTAATTTATATTTATGTATTGAGTAGAAAACTTGCATATAGGTTATTAACCGAAATAGAGAAATATTAACCTAAATGCCCATTTGGTAATGAGAGCTAAAAATCGGCAAAGATTTATTTAATTCCGCACTTATAGCGATAACTCAATTTACCCCCCCCTCTTGGGAAATAGAGCTTGTTTGTCGCTATTGCTTGTAGGAAATTTCAAATTCGATCAACTAAATTCCAAATCAATAAACGACCGATTAATAATTCTGTTTTCAAATAAATAACGTTATTGAAGAACTAGTACAAGATGATGAAGTGTGTAATCGAGTTGACTCCGCATATGTAAAATATTCCAGATTTCTTAGTCACTTTAACTAGGAAATAGATCAGCTTGTCGAAACTGACTGCATATGATGCATCATTCATGCCACTTTTCTCAACTCCACCATCATAAGCCTCACCAACAACTTAACATTCAGCAATATTCCAGCAATAGATGCATTTTCAAGGGATGGCAATGTGGTGGTTTTGTGATACGACTCATGATACCCAAACCCAAATCCGAATTATAATTCGCCTTGAACCCTAATTATATAGCATCCACTTCCATCAATTCAAACACAACCTTATTCCAGGATTTAGTGTTTCATAATATTTTGGTTTTTTGTTTAATTATACAAAAAATAAAATAATTATAAAATTAGGGTCGGTGGGATTTCTCAAGAGTGGGAAGTTGTTGAAGATGTTCTTGTAAGGATCAAAGTGGCGCTTCGGAATGATGGCCTCCAATTACCTTATGTCAAGATTAGCTGAGTTTTGCTTGTTTTAGGTTTTTCTCCGTCATAATTGAGTGCTTTCAATAAATTCTTTTTCCCAAAAAAAAAATGGACAAAGAAAGGAATTTCATAACAAGTGGAAAGAAAATTATCAATGAACCACCTCCAAGTTAGGTGAAAGTACAAATCATTTTTACGAATTTCTGACAATGACACTGTAGCATCTCGAGATTAAGGATGGGAAAAATCGGTTTCAGTTTGGTTCGATAGTGAAAGGAACTAACTGAAAACTGAACGATTCGAATTCGACTTAACCAAATTCAAACCGTTTCTGCAAACCAAACTGAATTGAACCGGTTCAGTTCAACATAACGATTTTAGTTCGGTTCGGTTTCAGTTTGAAACCGAACTAAACCGATAATAATCACAGACATTTTGTAAATATTACAATACAACAGTTTGTAAAATAATGCAATAATCAGGGCACCCATAATTTTATTCTAATAATATTGTGGGCTTCTATTAATTGTGAGATAGATTTTTATAAAGCGCTAAGATAATTAGTTTAGAAACTGTGAAGCTCAATTCTCTGATCTAATAAAGTGGGTTGAATTCTATTAATTGATGTGTGGAAATTAGAGTGGGTTTTGGAGAGGTTATGGGCTTTTGATGAGTGAGACCATTACACTTCGTAAATTAATGAGTTAAGGTATCACTCTCACTCCCTTATAATAGCTTACTCTATAATCTTCCTTCTTATTATATACATATACTCTTTTCTCTCTTTCAATTATTATGAAAATAATTGAAGCATTATTAAATATAACATTAGAGATAAGTACGAGCAAGAGCTCTCTCAAATATATGCTTCTATAAATTATGGACGAGAGAATGTGAATGTGTGGTATATGAAATTAAAAGGCTTAAGATGGAAGCTTAATAAAGATAGAGTAAGCTTCTCACCACTAAGAAGAGTGGAGAAGATGATGATCTCATCGGTGTAAATTATCAACAGATTTATCAATTTTTTCGTTGTATCTATGGATTCTAAATCAGATACGCACTCAGAATCATCCGAATAATAATTGTTTTGTAATCTATTCTCTTGTGATAAAGATCATGTGCAAAATAAATTCTGGCATGTGGTATTAGAGTAGGAACATAAACTTAAAATCAATGGATTTTTCATAAAACAAAGAAAAATCTGATGAATTTTTCAGATGAATTTTTGTTGAATCCATGCTTATCTTGATCTGTTGATGGTTGTTATTAATGGATCTAATTTTAAGCACATAAGGTTTATTGGATTGATTATTAATTAGATCTCTGAATTTTAGGATTTGTGAAATACTAAAATTTGGTATATAAAAGTTCAGATATGAAATTCCAGAGAATAAGTGGGGCAAACATAGAAAATTGGCTCAGGCGCGTGCAATCAAAATAATTAGTGTGGGGTTGCATCGACGGCTTCTGAGAAGCTATCGGGCGCATGCGTTACACGCTACACACGTGCATGCCCCCACTTTTAGGAAAATTATGTCCAGGTCCCTAGTTAATTTGATTCAGACCACTCTCTATTATAATTTGATCCCTGTACTTCATTTTAACTTCAGTTTTATACCAGAATTCAAACATAAAATCATACTTAATTATTTATGATAATTTAAGAGATAAATTATGATCTCATCAAGTTTTATTTATACATGGGTATAAAAATTGTTATTTATTAGAGAGAATTAATTGTCTCTCATAAGGAAAAATTTTAATGTAATTAATTTATTAGTGACACAAAGATAAATATAAAGAATTGATTTATCTTATAAATTATATCATAATATTCAGGAATATGATTTTATGGAAAATTAAGTCTCTTGTCTATACAGAATAAAATTACATTATTAAAGTTATTTTTCAAGATAATATAAAGTGTATCCCGATATGAGAATTGCTTATGAGTTTAATGAAATTATAGCCACCACTGAATCTTTTAAATGATGGCGGTCTCACATGTTTTAGGGATGTTTCTATTTTTTGATGAGCAGTCTTCTGTCCAAAGATGTGGAATGTATGTTAAATTTTAGATACATATGAGATATATGGTCGGGAATGGACTAGTCTTAGTGGTTTATTCACCCAAATGTGGTAAACTTACGGGGATTGGATAAGTTTCTGAATCGCCTTATATGAAGAATTTTTAATTACATATTGTATATTCTGCCCAAAGGTGTTTATACAGTGATGTGCTAAAATTCTTGATATAATGTTCTATTATGACTTGAAGTACTATTGATTATCTTGTGTTGTGATTAAATTAAAGAATTCATTATTTTTTATTTTCCAGTCATCTTTTTAGTTAACAACAACACTGTGACTATAGAGATGTTAACTGGCTCCAATTTTAAGGTGTGGACGAGAGATGTGGAGTTGGCTATGGAATTAGAAAATATTGATTTTACTATGACTACTCCTAAACCAATTGATATTACTAGTTTTAATAATGATACGGATAAATATTTGCATACAGTATGGCATAAGTCAAATCGTGTTTGCTATTATATTCAATAAAGTATAATAGTAATGGAGGAGTTAAGGAGTACATTTTGATGATGGTCAATATTTAGATCAAGTTAAGAAAATCTTAATATTATTTTCGGATGCTTGCATTAGCCATCAAGCATTGAATACTCTGCCCCCAGAGTTTGGAATAATTGTAACTACTTACAAATCAAAGGAAGAACCATGGAATGTCAATGATTCATTGTCATATGTGTTGCTGAGGAAAAGAAACTCAAGGTTGGGCATATAGATGCAACTCTCCTTGTTTCTAAACCTCGTAAGAAATGTAAGAAATCTAAATTTTCAACTTTTGGTAATGTTCAGAATTACAATAAAACTGGTCAGATAAGTGCTGTGGGTGGTACTAAAGGTATCTTTGAGAAAGAACCTAAATGTTTCTTTTGTAAAAAGAAATGACATAAGAAGTTAGAGTGTTTCAAATATAAAGTTTAGTTAGAGAAACATGAGCATGCAGGTAACCCTTTGGTTTTTGTTGTATGTGAATCCAATTTGTTAATGCCACATCTAGTTCTTGGTGGCTTGACAGTGGAGCAACTAACCCCGTTGCTTTAATGGAGGGATTCATAAACAAAAGGAAACCAAATACGGATGAGTTCAAGCTCGTAGTTGGCAATAATGAATTGGTATATGTATATTATGTTGGAGATATTTATTTAAAACTACACTCAATTTATGAACTTGTTTTGTCAAGTGTTTTGTATGTACCATCTTTCATATGAAACTTGATATCAGTATCTTTACTCGACAAACAAGATTATGGTTTTAAGTTTAATGCATGTTCTGTATATGTATATTTTAACTCAAATAAAGTTGGTCATTGTGTTTTACCATATGGATTGTACAGTCTTTACTTGGCATCAAGTCAAGTCTATTCCAATTCATATAATGTTGAATAAGTTGTTGCCAAAGGACCCTTAATAAAGGAAAAGCCATCTATATTGTGGCATAAAATACTTGGCCACACTTCTAGGGAAAGAGTAGAAAGATTAATAAAGTATGATATCCTACCTACTATTGACTTTAGTGACCTAGAAACATATGTTGATTGTTGTAAGGGTAAACTAATCAAGGTAAAGAAAAAGGAATCCACTCGTAGCTACGATCATTTACAAATTATTTATACATACATAAGTGAACCTTATTCACCCATAATTTACAATAATAAGTATTATATAACATTCATTGATGATTTTTCCTGATATGGATATTTGTACTTGATTAAAGAAAAGTCTGAAGCCCTTGATAAATTCAAGAACTTTAAGACTGAAGTTGAGAAACAACTAGGAAAAATTATCAATATTGTTAGGTCTGACCGGAGTAGTGAGTATTATGGCAAACATGGGGTCAGTTGATAAATAAATGGACCATTTTCCAGATAGTTAGAAGATTGTGGAATAGTAAGTCAATTTACTATGACATATAGCCCTAAACAGAATGGTGTGGCCAAAAGGCGGAATCGCACCCTTTAAGAGATGGCAAGAAATATGATGTCTAGAACTAATATTCCAAACTTTCTTTATGGGAGGGGCAATTAAAACAACCTTATACATCCTCAATAGAGTTCCAAGTAAGTCTGTTGCTATAACTCATTTTGAAATATAGACTGGTAGGAAATCAAGCATGAGTCACCTCCATGTTCGAGGATGTCTTTCAGAGGTACGCCTTATAATCCCACTTTAGGTAAGTTGTAATACAGATCGTTGTTATTTTATCGGATACCCTAATCATTCTAAATGTACAGATTCTACTATAGACAAATGGGTTCCAGGATTATAAAATCACAAATAGCTAAGTTCTTGGAATCGGATGTGGCTAATAAAGATAATCATACATAAATATCAAATCAATGATAAAAAACCAGAATAGTTCATATACATATACCCGTACAATATGAGATCTTGGAACCTACACCTATGACTAATTCAATTATAGAGAATGAACCCATAAAGTTAAATGAGGTTCTTCCATTACAGAGGTTCCATAAAGAAGGTCAACTAGGGTAAGGAGGTCCATTATTCCCTCTGAATATGAAGTACATTTAAAAGAGATTGATTATGACATAAGTCAATGTTCTGATCCAATAACTTTTAAAGAAGCTATTTCTAGTTCTCAATCTGATCTGTGGTGGAATGAAATGAGGGATGAAATGCAATTTATGAGATATAATGGTGTGTGTGAGTTTGTTGAATTGCCTGAAAGACATATTGGATGTGAATGGTCTATAAGACCAAGAAAGACTCCAAATGGAATATTGAGAGGTTTAAAGCCAAATTAGTTGCCAAATGATTTATTCAGAGAGGATGAATTGATTACACTGAAAAATTTCTCCTATATTTTCTAAAGATACATTTAGAGTAATCATGACACTAGTAACTCATTATGATTTAGAGCTATATCATATGGATGTTAAAATCGTATTCATAAATGGAGAATTAAGTGAAGAGGTTTATATAGTACAACCTGAAGGATTTCAGAAAGATGGTGAAGATCATCTTGTTTGTAGACTTATGAAGTCTATTTATGGTTTGAAATAAGCCTCTCGATAATGGTACTTAAAGTTTGACAATGTAATCTCCACTTTTGGCTTTGTGGAAAGTAAAGTTAATAGATGCATATATATATATATATATATATTATATATATATATATATCAAGATCAGTGGGAGCAAATATATCTTTCTCATGCTTTATGTAGATGATATTTTGCTTGCATGTAACGATCTAGGCATGTTATATGAGATAAAACAGTCATTATCTAGGCATTTTAATATGAAAGATATTGGAGAAGTATCTTTTATTTTGGGTATTGAAATCCACAAAGATAGAACTCGAAATGTATTAGGTCTCTTTCAGAAGGCATGCATTAAGCGGATACTGAAAAGATTCAGTATGCATGATTGTAAATCTTGGGATGTGCCAATTGCTAAAAGTGATAAGTTGAGCCTGACAAAATCACCTGAGAATGAAGTTGAGAGAGAGTCCATGAAAGCAATGCTATATGCTAGTGTAGTAAGCCTGATGTATGCACAAGTATGTACTAGATCTGAAATTGCATTTGCAGTTAGTGTTCTAGTAAAGGACCATTGGACTACCACTAAAAGAATTTTTTGATATCTTAAGAGGACTAAAGATTACATGTTGACATACATAAAGGTTAAGAATCTTGAACTAGTAGGGGATATAGACTTTGACTTTTATGTTTTTTCAGATGATAGAAAATCTACCTCAAAATATGTGTTTATGCTAGTAGGGGGAACTATATCTTGTAAAAGTGTCAACCTTCCATAGTGCAGATTGAGTTTGTAGCATGTTTTGGTGCAGCGTTACCTGCTGTTTGACTACGAAATCTCATTATATAAATGTCAATTGTTGACTTCATTTCTAGACTTATAAAATTATATTGTGATAATCTTTCAGTTGTATTATTTGCGAAAAAAATAAAAATATCACTGGGTCAAAGTATATGGAGGTCAAATACTTGACAATAAATGAGCTAGTAAGGAAATATGATGTTACAATAGAGTATATCGGTACATATGATATGATTACCGATCCTTTGACCCAAGGACTTCTACCCATTATTTATGCAAAGCATGTTTCGGTAAAGTCTTTTGATACCCTAGGTTAGTGGGAGGCATCATTGCTCTATGTTAGTTTGTTTGTACGTTTAAACATTTATTTTGGATATTTTGCAATGATTATCTATAAAGGTGTATCTTCATTGGAAGATATTAATGTTTATTGTTTAATATATCATTGTGTAAAGTCTTATAATGGGTGTCAGTCATAAGCATTAGCTTGAGGCGTAAAGTTAAGAAGCATTGTTGGTATGTCTTGTGACACATAAAGTTATCTCTAGATAATAAAGAAATAAAGTTAAGACATACATGCCTATTATTTAAGCCTTGATTTCTCATGATTATTTAGACCGCATAAAGTAGAGAAATTGGTGACCGATAAGAGATAGTATATGAATTTTAGATCATAAAGTGAGTGATAATGTATCTTACTGCTTTATCATATCTTGTTCATGTCGATAAGGTTGTTTGATATATGTGACCATGGAAGGAACTATCTTGCATTATAATGTAGCTACTTTCATGATTCAATATCTATGATCTTATTGGATGGAATGGTGAACTAGAGTTATTTCTGAATAAATTTTTTATCCAAAAAGTAATCTTAGCATTAAAACATTCACAATTAATATCGCATAAGTGGGAGAATGTTAGAATATTTTATTCTAATAATATTGTGGACTTTTATTATTTGCGAAATAGATTTTTAATAAAACACTAAGATAATTTGTTTGTAATAAAAATTAAAGGTAATCTTTTGCTTTCTTTAATTTAGAAAATTATTTTTGTTGTTCTTGCATGAATTCTTGTATTGTAGAGATTCTTACAAATGTTGTAGAGATTATTTTTACTCTAAAATTTGGGGCTTTTTGATTGGTTATTGGATTTGGTGGCTAGGTGCATGTATGAAGTGATATTGAGTAATATTAGAGTAATATTAGTTCAATTTTACCATATGATGATTTGTTGACATTTTAGAGTGTTAAGACCACTCTTAGAATACATAGAATTGTTCTTGAGTTCCTTATTTGTGGTGGTTTTGAATGGTGTAGAGATTAATTAGATTAATTGTAACATCCTCGATCTGGTAGATGCTACCGGTAGGGAATATGCCGTACTATTCCCCTGAGTCTCTGGATTTCTAGCTATAAACTACATTATTACTTTTCTCAATCAAAATCTTATGTATGGGACCAATGTCCAAACTCGACAACATGAAATACAAACTCAATATTAATAATTGTATACTTAGCAACATTTGTTTTTACAATGACTGCCACATAATCAAAGACCAATACATGACTTCTACTTGACTCTGACAGGACTCCCACTCTCTCTGACTTAAACTGGTGGAGTCCATAACCTAGTGACTACATCAGTATCCGTCCTCTCGAGCTCGTCCTCCGAGAATACCTGTAAAATAAGAAAACTGGAGTGATGGGTTAGATCGTTGTACGATTTAAGTGAATAGACGAAAACTGAAATACTGTTATAAAAATATTTGGTTCTAAAACCAAAGTTCAAGAAATATCTTTATACGAAAACTCTTTTTCTGTCTGAAAACTCTGGGTTTCTTTATGAAAATCTCTTCTAAACTCATTCTGTAAAACTTATCTTTCTGAAAGTTCTTATAAAACTGATGTTTTCTGAAAAACATTATTTTCAAAAAACCTTTACTGAAAACTGTATCTGAAAACTATTCTGAAATCTGTATCTATCTCTGAAAACCTGACGTATGGGGGCGTCACGTATCGCCGTCCCCCATACACCTAACTAGAGCCAGGAGTGCAAATCCATGACTTTTGGGGCGTTATGTATCGTCATTCCCCAAAACATGCCACTCATGTCCCTGAAACTAGTGGTCTTGGGGCGTTACGTATCACCATCCCCCAAACCACTAAACTAGAACTGGGGGTGCGAATCTATGCTACCCTCCAAACTCTGAAATTAGGACTATGGGCATCTGTCATCCATAGTCTTGAACTAGGATCTGGGGGCGTTATGTATCACCGTCCCCTCAGTCCTCTCATGTGCATATGTTATCCGTCGATTTCATAAGTTACATATTGAGGTGGGGTTTTTCCCCCATGCCTCCAAAGATCACAAAACTCATGTTATTTAAATCAACTTTCTTAAACATGTTTTTCTATCTTAAAACGTCTCTAAAAACATGATCTTTCATAAAACTACTGTAATAAATATCAACTAACGCCCTAGAAGCGTAAAATAAGTTTGATATGTAAAATAACATCATAAAAATCAACTTTAAGAAAGAATGTCCACTCACAGGTTTGGATTCTTGCTTGTGTTTGGCCACTCATCGAAGGGAATTTCGGTTCCTGCGAGGATCTAAAATCGATAACTTGATTAGACTATGAATCTGGGGACATACTTTGGAACTAGATTAAGTTTCTTAATTCAATTATTCTATAATTGACTCATGGTCTAACATACGTACGACGTGTTACAATATATAAATATGATATTATACAAAATCCCAAGGGTGGTCTCTAACCTTTAAAGTTTAAAATGAAATAAGACAAAAAACAAATTTGCCTTGCGTCGCGACGCCGGGACTGGCGCATCGCGACGCACATGAAAACAAAACCAAACAGAGGACATGCTCTGTATCGCGTCGCGACGCCAGACTCTTCGCATCGCGACAGGACCTAGATTAGAGCCGAGAACAAGGCTTCTGTTTTGAACGCGTCACGACGCTGAATGATTGGCGTCGCGACAAGAACCCATTTCCAGGGCCTGTTTTCATTTCTCCATGCCTTGCTCAAACAATTCCCATGCCTTTAAGCTAGGACCAAAACATAGGCACTTTACCAATATCAAAACTCATCCAATATCACCACCCATACACAACCCATTATCTAAAATCATTCAATCACCAAACATAATATCTTCATCAAATTCTTACACAATAAACCTTATCACATGCTAATACTCTCCAAACACTTCCCAAAATGCATGGTATCAACTACTCCAAAACCAATTATGTTTTTCTCATTATTAGGGTAATCACAAGATACAAAATTAGGGCTTCACTTCCTTGCCCCAAAACTAAAGATTAAGAAGATAGAAAGGGAGAAGAAGTTTACCCAGCTTGGAAATGAAGCTTGAATGACTCAAAATGCCTTAAGAAATGAAAATGGAAAGAAATTTTGCATCAAAAGTTTTCCCCTATCACCCTCCACGTTTTTTACTCTTGATGATGAGGGAATAGTTCCCTTTTTATAGACAAAAATAGGCTGATTTTTATTGGGCATGAATGGCCAAGATGATGCCACCTGATCAAATTCTAGATCATCCACGAAATTTACTGTAGCAGAAAACAAATCTCAATTTGTGACCTACTTCTGATTCGAATTTGGAAAAATATTCAATGCGAAAGTTGTATCCAATGATATAAAATTTATAAACATCAGAGTTTGTATGAGAAAGCTATGCCCCAAATACCACGGGCTGTCCGGAATAGAACATCATAGAATTTCGTATCGAAATTTCGAAGAATTTACCAATTATTCCCAGAGTCATCTCACGAGGGTATATGTTTCCAAACATAATTTATATTATACGACGTTCTTCCCACAGTGTAACAGTAGTTGAAATTCTCGGTCGTTACAAATTTTCCCCATAAAATAGGATTTGTCCTCGAAAACTTGGGATCTTATCATAGATCATAGGATTTTTGGGTTCGTTATAAACTACCAGCTTTAACTGATTATATATCCATCTCCTTTTATCCACTGTATTATACCGCTTCTCGACGATTCTCCGTATGGTATCATTACACCATAGGATAATGTGATGATCATGCTGAACCTAGAATGTCATGACTTGGAAGTCGTAACTAGATCTGTACACTAATTTGTCTGTGTGGATTCTTACTTTGCTGTAACTATTCTTTATCATCGGGGATTCTATTTGACTTAACAACGAAGGCCTTTGCTCGGCTGATCATTTACCACTTGACTAGTAAGCATATGAGATTCTTCATCATTCTTAATATCTAACTTATGCCTCGAACCTTTTGTCATACTTGGGTAAACTGCTTCAGAATTCATAGTTTCAGTAAGTATCTTTTAAGTTCTTTACTAAGAGGTACTTCCTTGTTCTTGTAAGGAATACTATCTGAATCATCTGGGAAAGCTTACTAATCTGTCAATAGATCTTGAGGACATACTTGAGGATCGGATACTGGAGAGGTAGTGCCTCACATACGAGTATCCCGGACATACTGCGTATACAAAACCCCAACACTCTACCCACTGCAGTCACTAACTCCCTAGACTATTCTCTGATACCATCTTTATAACATCCCCGATCTGGTAGATGCTACCGGCATGGAATAGGCCGTACTATTCCCATGAGTCTCTGGCTTTCTAGGTATAAACTATACTATTACTCTTTTCTCAATCAAAATCTTATGTATGGGACTATGGGACACAGGAACTGGACGACGCATGCTGTTCCAGGCTCGCGGCCTGGTTGGGAGTACGGAATAGTCCGGGGGACTAAACCGGAGAATAATGGAGTCGCCACCTGGTGTGAACCAGGAAAATGAGATTTAAGGCCGCACTCACCCCTCGCAATGGAAGACCTCAAACCGTTGGGTTCGGAATGGTCCCTTACTTATGTCACTTGTAATGAAATGATTTATGTAATAATTTAATCAAGTTTAAGTAACACTTATTTCCAAGAGTATCATGCTTCTAAATTCACATGCATACATCAACAAGTTCATCTAAATTTACATGTAACACATATCCGAATTTTCATACAGCCTATTAGCATGTAATCTATGTCTCAATCTGCATACATAAAGATTAAAATACGGCAAACATACAAGTTAATAAACACATTATACTGTAGGCACTGCATTTTTACACATAAGTCCCTATGATGAGTCTCATTTTGGAGACACTACCTTTTAAGTCACGGAGGTCACGGGAAACGGACATCGGAAGGGGAAATTCAGAATAAACAAGGTTCACTGTTTTCGTTAGTGCTGCGTTCGTGTTTACGTTCGAACTTCAAACGGATTGCGGGCGTTCGTGCCGCGTTCGAGGAAGCGTTCGAACGGTGTCGGTAATTCTGGTTTTGCTGCTAGCCTCACATCCAGCCCAATTAGCCCCCCAAAGCCCATAAAACACATCCCAATTTAAATAAATAAATATTAATTAAAACATTAACTAAATAAGATAATAATTAAATTAATTAAATAATTAATAAAACATATACCAAACATAAAATAAACAATTACCAACTTAAACTAAAATCATGCCTAAATTAAACAAATCACATACTAAATCAAAATATAATCATGCCTAATTAAAATCAATCAACCAATTATATTCCCAATCTAATAAGATTATTCCCAAACTTAAAATATTGTATTCCTAAACCAAGCCAATCAAATATTCAACCTTCCCTATCTAGCCAAGATTTGTCCCCCTCAATCATTGACTTCCCTTAACCAAACCAAATCAAATCCCTCTTTAATTAGCCAAATCCATTTCCTTGTCAAGCCTAACCATTTGCCTATGAAAAGAACCCTTCGCCAACCTTCTCAACCCTAGTCCCTAGTCCCTAGTCCCTAGCTCATACACATCACACATAAAAATTACAGGAAGAACACACCCAAAAAGAGTAAGCAAAAGATAAAGAGGAGACGGCAGCGAAACCACAAGGAAACAGTAGCAAAAGACGGAGAACGACGACTCAAAACAGTAAGACAACGAACGAGAACAGTGAACCAGTGAACCGGGAGAGTTGCGGAGCATCCACCCTTCCGCCGATCGTGTACCGTACATCCGAGAGGTGATTTAAAAGGTTAGACCTGAGGGTACCTTTTCATTAGTTTATATTCGTTTTTGTTATTATTATTGAATTCTATTCGCATGAGAGTCGTTTATGGATGCATGTTGTGGCTTGAATGAAATGGAAGAGTGTCGTCTCTTGTGGTATATAGGATGGAAACCCAAACGTAAATTCCGTAGCCGAATCCGAATGGACAGTAGTGCGGTCTGTACTTGGGATACAACTCCACGTACCACTTGAGTAAACGACACCTTCTCTTGTTTTGTGTTGCTTTTATTTATTTATTTTTCGTCACTTAAATTATGCATGTTGCTTATTTATGCATGACTCAATCGAGCGCATGGGCTTAGTAAGTGGAATGAAAGATCCCCTATGGGGAGGGGTTAAAGCCCTTTACCACGATGCTTTGCCGCGCCGGTTGATGTGTGTTCGGTTGGATGCAAGACACGTTCAATCAGACATACTTAGAATAATATGATTGTCTTTATGTTTGTATGCATGATGTGATGTGACGCGCATGGGCTTAGTACGTTGGTCTAAAGGTCCTCTCTTTGAGAGATCAAGAGCCCCCAAAAGGCCACCTTTATGGCAGTACTTCGCCGCACCCCTTTATTTTGTTGTTTATGTATTGCGTCCCATTTCATGCATCAGGTCTGTTCTCGTTCGAACGTGTTTACGAACGCAACTCGAACGCGCATACATTTTGCCTTATCATGCATCAGGTCTCATTTCCGTTCGAACGCGTTAACAAACGCCATACGGACGTGAGCATTCTGTTTCATTTCCGTTCGAACGCGTTAACAAACGCCATACGAACGTGAGCATTCTGTTTCATTTCCGTTCGAACGCGTTAACAAACGCCATACGAACGTGAGCATTCTGTTTCATTTCCGTTCGAACGCGTTTACGAACGCTACACGAACGTGAACACACTGAACTGAGTCTGTCTTATCATATTCATGCATACTTGCCTCTTGGTTGATCTTTCTTGTGTTATATAGCCAACCGTATTATTGTATCCCTACATTTATCCATTCTATGTGTTCTCAGGATTGTATTCAAGCATGATTAGGCTGTTAGCATGTTATTTGGTTAATAGGTTCATGAGATAGTACTCAAGCATGATTATGTTGTTCTTAGTTTTCCATATCATAGGATTGAAATATGTTCATGAGACTGCCATGTGATGTTGCATGTTGTGATGAACTTGTTGATGTATGCATATGAATTTAGAAGCATGATATTTTTGGAAATAAATGTTATTTAAGCCTTGTTAAATTATTACATAAATCCTTTTATTACAAGTGACATAAGTAAGGGACCGTTCCGAACCCAATGGTTTGAGGTCTTCCCTTGCGAGGGGTGAGTGCGGCCTTAAATCTCATTTTCCCGGTTCACACCAGGTGGCGACTCCATTACTCTCCGGTTTAGTCCCCCGTGGCTACTCCGTACTCCCACCTAGGTCGCGAGCCTAGGACAGCATGCGTCGCCCCTGATTTCCTGTGTTCCCACAGTCTGGCGACTCCACTGGGGATAGAGAATCGGCCCCGAATATTGTCTTGTAATGTTTGGATTTATGTTTTAATTGACCGTGTCTATAGTAGATAAAGTGAGGGTTTAATCAAAGGCATTTTAAGGCTAGGTAATGGTTTGGTGTCTTCCTTCATTCACTACCTTTCTAGAAGGAAAAGCTGTGAAGGCACCTAGATAGCCATCTACTTGTAGCCTATTGTGATGGACTAATTTGGAGGACTCGTTGTTTATTCCTGACAACAAGCGATAAGAGCCTAAGAGGCTTGGGTATTTAAGTGAGCCTCGCTCCACCTTCCCTCTGGGGGATCTACAACGGGAAATCCATTTGACAGTCCGTCACACACCATAGCTCATTGGCACGTACCTTAGTGTATAAAAAGGGGTGCGCTCACTTGGTTGCTCGAACCCTTGAGTGGGGAGACCTAGTTGTGGGCCATCCTTCGCCGGTGAGAGCCTTTGTCTATACTCTTACTAACCCACCCATAGACCGGGTTGGCTAAAGTAGCAATTATTTCCTTGAGTATGTGCTTGTGGACCATCCTCATTTGGATGCAGTTGGACTATTGTCAGAAATGCGGGCTTGTTGGGCTATTTAAACTGGGGAAAGTTCGTACCTTATGACTATTAGGCCCAAAGCTTCTGAAATGTTGATGGGCCATACTGTAGAAATTATTACGTTTGCATTATCTTTCTTCTATGCTTGTGTTTGGGAACATCGTCGTTTGGATCCGTTTGGACCATTTGCCATGGGATATGGGCTTGTTGGGCCATTTAAACTGGGACAAGAACGTATCTCATGACTATTGGGCCAAAGGCGTCTAAGTGTTGATGGGCCACTTTGTACTTGTGTTCGGAACATTACCATTTGGCTTTAGTTGGGCTCCTTGTCATAAGATGTGAACTCGTTGGGCCATTTAAACTGGGATGGGTTCACTCCTGTGACAATTAGCCCGAAAAATTCTAAAATGGTAACGGGCCGATTTGTGTGAAAATTTTAATTGATTTAGTATATTATATATGTTACATGCATCTCATGCACCCCATGCATACATACATCATGCTAACCTTTGTGTTCTAAAAGCCATCATAGACTCTCGTTGGGTTAGGGAAAAGGGAAGACTCACCAAAATACCGAGAACAGACATGAGTGAATCAGATACTGAGGTATCCCGGATAGATCAGTTGGAAAATGGTTTCGCCAAGATTACTGAACAGTTGCAAGCCTTGACTACTGCCATGACAAATATGGCTGTACCCCGTGCCGGGGGAGAGTCTGAGAATGTAAGGCGTGAGGAGCCTCCGAATGGGTTAGGGGATGATGTCCCCACTTTTGATGATGACATGGCAGAATATGCAACAGGCAAAGTGATTGGGTCTCAGGCAGAATTTCAGAAGCTTCGGGATCAGGTTGAAACAGTTACCAGCAAAATGAGGGGTAAGAACGAGGATTTGCTAGATTATGAGGCAATGACCTTCGGAGAACAGCTGCCAGCTCAGTTTAAAATGCCCGACATGGACAAGTTTAATGGGAACGGAGACCCGAGGGTCCATCTGCAGCAATATGTCTCAGTCATGAGTTCAATGGGCCTATCACAGCGCCAAGTCCAAAAGATGTTTGGGATGTCACTCGAGGGGGCACCTGTGGTTTGGTATCATAGCCTTGAGAAGAAGGTTAAGGAAGATTGGAAGGAACTAGCTGATGCCTTTCTGAAGCAGTATGTTACAGACTTAGAGATTGACTTGTCACTCCGTGATTTGGAGAACACTAAGCAGAAGCCGGAAGAAAGCTTCAAGGAGTATGTAGAACCGCTGGAGATGCCAGCTTCTGAAAATGCAGACTCGGCCCCTCTGAGAAGGACCAGATTAAAATGATCCTCAAGGGCACTAAGCCCTCGATCTATGGCAAGTTGAGGAGGATGACTTCAATGATTGCGGATTTCCGACAGTTGAGGGAAACTGTCATGGATATTGAGGAAGAAGAGGCTGAAAACAGAAAGTTTTATGGCCAGAATAGAAGAACTTTCGGGGGCCTGCTGAGACCAAGCCCGCTACTGCCGAGGTCGCTACCGTCAAGAACCGGCATTTCTCTAACCTGGGGAGGCCGTTATCTAAGGTACTTGAGAAGTTGAAGGGACAAGGACTCCTAAAACCCTTAGAGCATAAACCACTTCCAGATCCTATACCACCCAACCTTAACCTAAGCTTGTATTGTCACTTCCATCAGAGGAGAGCCACGAAACTGACAGCTGCACTCGCCTTAGGCATGAAATCCAAAACCTCATTGATGCTCACAAAATACCTGACCCAGAAAGAGAACAACCCAACGCATACAGAAATCCCCTACCCAACTACATGATCAACTCTGGCCTACCCGAAACCCTTGTCCTCCAAACTCTCAACCACTCAGCTTCATTCATAGGAATAAGGGATGACAACGGTGGAGAACCATAGGCCAATAAAGAAAGCAATGTTGCGAATGATGAAATCATCCCTCCTAGTTTATTTGATCATGCATTTTTAATATAGACATTGACTTGGTCTACATGTTCGAATCATTTTTCTTTAAATGATAATAAAGACATTATTTCGCTGAATCTCTCCTACAATATGAGTATGTTTGAGAAAAACATTCAACCTTGGCACTATGAAATTCAGTGATGTTTAGAACACGGGGAATCTTCAGGAACAACAACAGTACAGTCAGTTTCCGAAATGAATCAGTATCAGTTTGGGGATGAGTCCCAGAGCCGAGGCCCGCATCAGTATCAGCTTGGGGGCGAGGCCCACATCAGTTCAGTATCAGTTCTGCCGGGAATGGCATTCTGGGGGGCGAGGCCCATATCAGCATCAGTCTTGGGGCGAGGCCCATATCAGCATCAGTCTCGGGGCGAGGCCCATATCAGCATCAGTCTTGGGGCAAGGCCCATATCGGTATCAGTCTTGGGGCGAGGCCCATATCAGTATCAGTCTTGGGGCGAGGCCCATATCAGTATCATCTTGGGGCGAGGCCCATATCAGTATCAGTTTGGGGCGAGGCCCCATCATTATCAGTAACGGTTCGGAAATGGACCATTATCACATCTCGCCGAAAATGGCACTCCGAAAATGGAGCATGGTTCGAAATGGACCATCATCTCATCACTTGCCGAAAAGGGCACTCCGAAAATGGAGCATGGTTCGAAAATGGACTACTTATCACATCTCGCCGAAAATGGCACTCCGAAAATGGAGCATGGTTCGAAATGGACCATCATCTCATCACTTGCCGAAAAGGCACTCCGAAAATGGAGCATGGTTCGAAAATGGACTACTTATCACATCTCGCCGAAAATGGCACTCCAAAAATGGAGCATGGTCGAAATGGACCATCATCTCATCACTTGCCGAAAAGGGCACTCCGAAAATGGAGAATGGTTCGAAAATGGACTACTTCACATCTCGGCCGAAGCGGCACTCCAAAATGGAGCACAGTTCGGAAATGGACCAAGGAAGGCCTAACCCATCGGAATATAATACATATACATGCATACATGCATACATATCACATACATGCAATGTTTATTTCGTGTTCGCAGGTTTATAGCAGCAAAGACCATCTCATCAAGTAACAGTTCAAAAATGAGACACAATCTCGCACAGCACAGTTCAGGAAATGGACCGCTACCACAACAGACGCCGGAAATGGCACTCCAAAATGGAGCACTCACAACAGACGCCGGAAATGGCACTCTAAAATGGAGCACTCACAACAGACGCCGGAAATGGCACTCCAAAATGGAGCACTCACAACAGAGGCCGAAAATGGCGTTCCAAAATGGAACACACACAACAAATTCCGGAAATGGCGCTCCAAAATGGAGCACATACACGAAAGATGCCGAAAATGGCGCTATAAAAATAGAGCACGGTTCGGGAATGAACCAGGGGTCGCAGCACCTCACCACCTAAATCAACTCAACACGTGGTAAGTCAAGTGGCAGCTGGCGAGCCAGGTAAGTGAAAATGCATTGCATAAACTTTGATAGGATTGTCACTGTTGCACATTACACAAGTCCCATCAAAGTGGGGGCGACTGTAGGCACTGCATTTTTACACATAAGTCCCTATGATGAGTCTCATTTTGGAGACACTACCTTTTAAGTCACGGAGGTCACGGGAACAGACATCGGAAGGGGAAATTCAGAATAAACAAGGTTCACTGTTTTCGTTAGTGCTGCTTGTTCGTGTTTACGTTCGAACGTCAAACGGATTGCGGGCGTTCGTGCCGCGTTCGAGGAAGCGTTCGAACGGTGTCGGTAATTCTGGTTTTGCTGCTAGCCTCACATCCAGCCCAAAAACACACCCAATTTAAATAAATAAATATTAATTAAAACATTAACTAAATAAGATAATAATTAATTAATTAAATAAAACATATACCAAACATAAAATAAACAATTACCAACTTAAACTAAAATCATGCCTAAATTAAACAAATCACATACTAAATCAAAATAATATCATGCCTAATTAAAATAAATCAACCAATATATTCCCAATCTAATAAGATTATTCCCAAACTTAAAATATTGTATTCCTAAACCAAGCCATTCAAATATTCAACCTTCCCTATCTTGCCAAGATTTGTCCCCCTCAATCTTTGACTTCCCATAACCAAACCAAATCAAATCCCTCTTTAATTAGCCAAATCCATTTCCTTGTCAAGCCTAACCATTTGCCTATAAAAAGAACCCTTCACCAACCTTCTCAACCCTAGTCCCTAGTCCCTAGCTCATACACATCACACATAAAAATTACAGGAAGAACACACCCAAAAAGAGTAAGCAAAAGATAAAGAGGAGACGGCAGCGAAACCACAAGGAAACAGTAGCAAAAGATGGAGAACGATGACTCAAAACAGTAAGACAACGAACGAGAACAGTGAACCAGTGAACCGGGAGAGTTGCGGAGCATCCACCCTTCCGACGATCGTGTACCGTACATCCGAGAGGTGATTTAAAAGGTTAGACTTGAGGGTACCTTTTCATTAGTTTATATTCGTTTTTGTTATTATTATTGAATTATATTCGCATGAGAGTCGTTTATGGATGCATGTTGTGGCTTAAATGAAATGGAAGAGTGTCGTCTCTTGTGGTATATAGGATGGAAACCCAGACGTAAATTCCGTAGCCGAATCCGAATGGACGGTAGTGCGGTCTGTACTTGAGATACAACTCCACGTACCACTTGAGTAAACGGCACCTTCTCTTGTTTTGTGTTGCTTTTATTTATTTATTTTTCGTCACTTAAATTCTGCATGTTGCTTATTTATACATGACTCAATCGAGCTCATGGGCTTAGTAAGTGGAATGAAAGATCCCCTATGGGGAGGGGTTAAAGCCCTTTACCACGATGTTTTGCCGCGCCGGTTGATGTGTGTTCGGTTGGATGCAAGACACGTTCAATCGGACATACTTAGAATAATATGATTGTCTTTATGTTTGTATGCATGATGTGATGTGACGCGCATGGGCTTAGTACGTTGGTCTAAAGGTCCTCTTTTTGAGAGATCAAGAGCCCCCAAAAGGCCACCTTTATGGCAGTACTTCGCCGCGCCCCTTTATTTTGTTGTTTATGTATTGCGTCCCATTTCATGCATCAGGTCTGTTCTCGTTTGAACGCTACACGAACGTGAACACACTGAACTGAGTCTGTCTTATCATATTCATGCATACTTGCCTCTTGGTTGATCTTTCTTGTGTTATATAGCCAACCGTATTATTTGTATCCCTACATTTATCCATTCTATGTGTTCTCAGGATTGTATTCAAGCATGATTAGGCTGTTAGCATGTTATTTGGTAATAGGTTCATGAGATAGTACTCAAGCATGATTATGTTGTTCTTAGTTTTCCATATCATAGGATTGAAATATGTTCATGAGACTGCCATGTGATGTTGCATGTTGTGATGAACTTGTTGATGTATGCATATGAATTTAGAAGCATGATATTTTTGGAAATAATGTTATTTAAGCCTGGTTAAATTATTACATAAATCCTTTTATTACAAGTGACATAAGTAAGGGACCGTTCCGAACCCAATGGTTTGAGGTCTTCCCTTGCGAGGGGTGAGTGCGGCCTTAAATCTCATTTTCCCGGTTCACACCGGGTGGCGACTCCATTACTCTCCGGTTTAGTCCCCCGTGGCTACTCCGTACTCCCACCTAGGCCGCGAGCCTAGGACAGCATGCGTCGCCTCAGATTTCCTGTGTTCCCACAGTCTGGCGACTCCACTGGGGATAGAGAATCGGCCCCGAATATTGTCTTGTAATGTTTGGATTTATGTTTTAATTGACCGTTTCTATAGTAGATAAAGTGAGGGTTTAATCAAAGGCATTTTAAGGCTAGGTAATGGTTTGGTGTCTTCCTTCATTCACTACCTTTCTAGAAGGAAAAGCTGTGAGGACACCTAGATAGCCATCTACTTGTAGCCTATTGTGATGGACTAATTTGGAGGACTCGTTGTTTATTCCTGACAACAAGCGATAAGAGCCTAAGAGGCTTGGGTATTTAAGTGAGCCTCGCTCCACCTTCCCTCTGGGGGATCTACAACGGGAAATCCATTTGACAGTCCGTCACACACCATAGCTCATTGGCACGTACCTTAGTGTATAAAAAGGGGTGAGCTCACTTGGTTGCTCGAACCCTTGAGTGGGGAGACCTAGTTGTGGGCCATCCTTCGCCGGTGAGAGCCTTTGTCTATACTCTTACTAACCCACCCATAGACCGGGTTGGCTAAAGTAGTAATTATTTCCTTGAGTATGTGCTTGTGGACCATCCTCATTTGGATGCAGTTGGACTATTGTCATAAATGCGGGCTTGTTGGGCCATTTAAACTGGGGCAAGTTCGTACCTTATGACTATTAGGCCCAAAGCTTCTGAAATGTTGATGGGCCATACTGTAGAAATTATTATGTTTGCATTATCTTTCTTCTATGCTTGTGTTTGGGAACATCGTCGTTTGGATCCGTTTGGACCATTTGCCATGGGATATGGGCTTGTTGGGCCATTTAAACTGGGACAAGAACGTATCTCATGACTATTGGGCCAAATGCGTCTAAGTGTTGATGGGCCACTTTGTACTTGTGTTCGGAACATTACCATTTGGCTTTATTTGGGCTCCTTGTCATAAGATGTGAACTCGTTGGGCCATTTAAACTGGGATGGGTTCACTCCTGTGACAATTAGCCCGAAAAATTCTAAAATGGTAACGGGCCGATTTGTGTGAAAATTTTAATTGATTTAGTATATTATATATGTTACATGCATCTCATGCACCCCATGCATACATACATCATGCTAACCCTTGTGTTCTAAAAGCCATCATAGACTCTCGTTGGGTTAGGGAAAAGGGAAGACTCACCAAAATACCGAGAACAGACATGAGTGAATCAGATACTGAGGTATCCCGGATAGATCAGTTGGAAAATGGTTTCGCCAAGATTACTGAACAGTTGCAAGCCTTGACTACTGCCATGACAAATATGGCTGTACCCCGTGCCGGGGGAGAGTCTGAGAATGTAAGGCGTGAGGAGCCTCCGAATGGGTTAGGGGATGATGTCCCCACTTTTGATGATGACATGGCAGAATATGCAACAGGCAAAGTGATTGGGTCTCAGGCAGAATTTCAGAAGCTTCGGGATCAGGTTGAAACAGTTACCAGCAAAATGAGGGGTAAGAACGAGGATTTGCTAGATTATGAGGCAATGACCTTCGGAGAACAGCTGCCAGCTCAGTTTAAAATGCCCGACATGGACAAGTTTAATGGGAACGGAGACCCGAGGGTCCATCTGCAGCAATATGTCTCAGTCATGAGTTCAATGGGCCTATCACAGCGCCAAGTCCAAAAGATGTTTGGGATGTCACTCGAGGGGGCACCTGTGGTTTGGTATCATAGCCTTGAGAAGAAGGTTAAGGAAGATTGGAAGGAACTAGCTGATGCCTTTCTGAAGCAGTATGTTACAGACTTAGAGATTGACTTGTCACTCCGTGATTTGGAGAACACTAAGCAGAAGCCGGAAGAAAGCTTCAAGGAGTATGTAGACCGCTGGAGATGCCAGCTTCTGAAAATGCAGACTCGGCCCCTCTGAGAAGGACCAGATTAAAATGATCCTCAAGGGCACTAAGCCCTCGATCTATGGCAAGTTGAGGAGGATGACTTCAATGATTGCGGATTTCCGACAGTTGAGGGAAACTGTCATGGATATTGAGGAAGAAGAGGCTGAAAACAGAAAGTTTTATGGCCAGAATAGAAGAACTTTCGGGGGGCCTGCTGAGACCAAGCCCGCTACTGCCGAGGTCGCTACCGTCAAGAACCGGCATTTCTCTAACCTGGGGAGGCCGTTATCTAAGGTACTTGAGAAGTTGAAGGGACAAGGACTCCTAAAACCCTTAGAGCATAAACCACTTCCAGATCCTATACCACCCAACCTTAACCTAAGCTTGTATTGTCACTTCCATCAGAGGAGAGGCCACGAAACTGACAGCTGCACCCGCCTTAGGCATGAAATCCAAAACCTCATTGATGCTCACAAAATACCTGACCCAGAAAGAGAACAACCCAACGCATACAGAAATCCCCTACCCAACTACATGATCAACTCTGGCCTACCCGAAACCCTTGTCCTCCAAACTCTCAACCACTCAGCTTCATTCATAGGAATAAGGGATGACAACGGTGGAGAACCATAGGCCAATAAAGAAAGCAATGTTGCGAATGATGAAATCATCCCTCCTAGTTTATTTGATCATGCATTTTTAATATAGACATTGACTTGGTCTACATGTTCGAATCATTTTTCTTTAAATGATAATAAAGACATTATTTCGCTGAATCTCTCCTACAATATGAGTATGAATGATAAAAACATTCAACCTTGGCACTATGAAATTCAGTGATGTTTAGAACACGGGGAATCTTCAGGAACAACAACAGTACAGTCAGTTTCCGAAATGAATCAGTATCAGTTTGGGGATGAGTCCCAGGGCCGAGGCCCGCATCAGTATCAGCTTGGGGGCGAGGCCCACATCAGTTCAGTATCAGTTCTGCCGGGAATGGCATTCTGGGGGGCGAGGCCCATATCAGCATCAGTCTTGGGGCGAGGCCCATATCAGCATCAGTCTCGGGGCGAGGCCCATATCAGCATCAGTCTCGGGGCGAGGCCCATATCAGCATCAGTCTTGGGGCGAGGCCCATATCGGTATTAGTCTTGAGGCGAGGCCCATATCAGTATCAGTCTTGGGGCGAGGCCCATATCAGTATCAGTCTTGGGGCGAGGCCCATATCAGTATCAGTTTGGGGCGAGGCCCACATCATTATCAGTAACGGTTCGGAAATGGACCATTATCACATCTCGCCGAAAATGGCACTCCGAAAATGGAGCATGGTTCGAAATGGACCATCATCTCATCACTTGCCGAAAAGGGCACTCCGAAAATGGAGCATGGTTCGAAAATGGACTACTTATCACATCTCGCCGAAAATGGCACTCCGAAAATGGAGCATGGTTCGAAATGGACCATCATCTCATCACTTGCCGAAAAGGGCACTCCGAAAATGGAGCATGGTTCGAAAATGGACTACTTATCACATCTCGCCGAAAATGGCACTCCGAAAATAGAGCATGGTTCGAAATGGACCATCATCTCATCACTTGCCGAAAAGGGCACTCCGAAAATGGAGCATGGTTCGAAAATGGACTACTTTCACATCTCGCCGAAGCGGCACTCCAAAATGGAGCACAGTTCGGAAATGGACCAAGGAAGGCCTAACCCATCGGAATATAATACATATACATGCATACATGCAATGTTTATTTCGTGTTCGCAGGTTTATAGCAGCAAAGACCATCTCATCAAGTAACGGTTCAAAAATGAGCCACAATCTCGCACAGCACAATTCAGGAAATGGACCTCTACCACAACAGACGCCGGAAATGGCACTCCAAAATGGAGCACTCACAACAGACGTCGGAAATGGCACTCTGAAATGGAGCACTCACAACAGACGCCGGAAATGGCACTCCAAAATGGAGCACTCACAACAGAGGCCGAAAATGGCGTTCCAAAATGGAACACACACACAGCAGATGCCGAAAATGGCGTTCCAAAATGGAACACACACAACAAATGCCGGAAATGGCGCTCCAAAATGGAGCACATACACGAAAGATGCCGAAAATGGCGCTCTAAAAATATAGCACGGTTCGGGAATGAACCAGGGGTCGCAGCACCTCACCACCTAAATCAACTCAACACGTGGTAAGTCAAGTGGCAGCTGGCGAGCCAGGTAAGTGAAAATGCATTGCATAAACTTTGATAGGATTGTCACTGTTGCACATTACACAAGTCTCATCAAAGTGGGGGCGACTGTAGGCACTGCATTTTTACACATAAGTCCCTATGATGAGTCTCATTTTGGAGACACTACCTTTTAAGTCACGGAGGTCACGGGAAACGGACATCGGAAGGGGAAATTCAGAATAAACAAGGTTCACTGTTTTCGTTAGTGCTGCGTTCGTGTTTACGTTCGAACGTCAAACAGATTGCGGGCGTTCGTGCCGCGTTCGAGGAAGCGTTCGAACGGTATCGGTAATTCTGGTTTTGCTGCTAGCCTCACATCCAGCCCATAAAACACATCCCAATTTAAATAAATAAATATTAATTAAAACATTAACTAAATAAGATAATAATTAAATTAATTAAATAAAACATATACCAAACATAAAATAAACAATTACCAACTTAAACTAAAATCATGCCTAAATTAAACAAATCACATACTAAATCAAAATATAATCATGCCTAATTAAAATAAATCAACCAATTATATTCCCAATCTAATAAGATTATTCCCAACTTAAAATATTGTATTCCTAAACCAAGCCAATCAAATATTCAACCTTCCCTATCTAGCCAAGATTTGTCCCCCTCAATCTTTGACTTCCCTTAACCAAACCAAATCAAATCCCTCTTTAATTAGCCAAATCCATTTCCTTGTCAAGCCCAACCATTTGCCTATAAAAAGAACCCTTCACCAACCTTCTCAACCCTAGTCCCTAGTCCCTAGTCCCTAGCTCATACACATCACACATAAAAATTACAGGAAGAACACACCCAAAAAGAGTAAGCAAAAGATAAAGAGGAGACGGCAGCGAAACCACAAGGAAACAGTAGCAAAAGACGGAGAACGACGACTCAAAACAGTAAGACAACGAACGAGAACAGTGAACCGGGAGAGTTGCGGAGCATCCACCCTTCCGACGATCGTGTACCGTACATCCGAGAGGTGATTTAAAAGGTTAGACCTGAGGGTACTTTTTCATTAGTTTATATTCGTTTTTGTTATTATTATTGAATTCTATTCGCATGAGAGTCGTTTATGGATGCATGTTGTGGCTTGAATGAAATTGAAGAGTGTCGTCTCTTGTGGTATATAGGATGGAAACCCAGACGTAAATTCCGTAGCCGAATCCGAATGGACGGTAGTGCGGTCTGTACTTGGGATACAACTCCACGTACCACTTGAGTAAACGGCACCTTCTCTTGTTTTGTGTTGCTTTTATTTATTTATTTTTCGTCACTTAAATTCTGCATGTTGCTTATTTATGCATGACTCAATCGAGCGCATGGGTTAGTAAGTGGAATGAAAGATCCCCTATGGGGAGGGGTTAAAGCCCTTTACCACGATGTTTTGCCGCGCCGGTTGATGTGTGTTCGGTTGGATGCAAGACACGTTCAATCGGACATACTTAGAATAATATGATTGTCTTTATGTTGTATGCATGATGTGATGTGACGCGTATGGGCTTAGTACGTTGGTCTAAAGGTCCTCTCTTTGAGAGATCAAGAGCCCCCAAAAGGCCACCTTTATGGCAGTACTTCGCCGTGCCCCTTTATTTTGTTGTTTATGTATTGCGTCCCATTTCATGCATCAGGTCTGTTCTCGTTCGAACGTGTTTACGAACGCAACTCGAACGCGCATACATTTTGCCTTATCATGCATCAGGTCTCATTTCCGTTCGAACGCGTTAACAAACGCCATACGGACGTGAGCATTCTGTTTCATTTCCGTTCGAACGCGTTAACAAACGCCATACGAATGTGAGCATTCTGTTTCATTTCCGTTCGAACGCGTTAACAAACGCCATACGAACGTGAGCATTCTGTTTCATTTCCGTTCGAACGCGTTTACGAACGCTACACGAACGTGAACACACTGAACTGAGTTTGTCTTATCATATTCATGCATACTTGCCTCTTGGTTGATCTTTCTTGTGTTATATAGCCAACCGTATTATTTGTATCCCTGCATTTATCCATTCTATGTGTTCTCAGGATTGTATTCAAGCATGATTAGGCTGTTAGCATGTTATTTGGTTAATAGGTTCATGAGATAGTACTCAAGCATGATTATGTTGTTATTAGTTTTCCATATTATAGGATTGAAATATGTTCATGAGACTGCCATGTGATGTTGCATGTTGTGATGAACTTGTTGATGTATGCATATGAATTTAGAAGCATGATATTTTTGGAAATAAATGTTATTTAAGCCTGGTTAAATTATTACATAAATCCTTTTATTACAAGTGACATAAGTAAGGGACCGTTCTGAACCCAATGGTTTGAGGTCTTCCCTTGCGAGGGGTGAGTGCGGCCTTAAATCTCATTTTCCCGGTTCACACCGGGTGGCGACTCCATTACTCTCCGGTTTAGTCCCCCGTGGCTACTCCGTACTCCCACCTAGGCCGCGAGCCTAGGACAGCATGCGTCGCCCCAGATTTCCTGTGTTCCCACATATACTCATACATGTGGGGAATACAGATGAACGACACCTACACAATCTTGCATAATGCATAGAAACAATCAGGTTTATCATACGATGGAATAGCTACTAGTGACAATTATGTACGAAATCTGATGAAAATAACTCAGTTCAGTGGGTGCACGTTCGCGTAGCGTTCGAGAACGTGTTCGAACGGTAAACAGAAGGTTCACGTTCGTATAGCGTTCCAGAACGCGTTCGAACGGAGTCAGACCTGATGCATGAAACACTAAGAAGATGCGTGCGCGTTCGCGTAGCGTTTGATAACACGTTCGAACGGTAAACAGAAGTTTCACGTTCGTATAGCGTTCGAGAACGCGTTCGAACGGAACCAGACATGATGTACGATGAAACTAAGAAAATGCGTGCGCGTTCGCGTAGCGTTCGAGAACGCGTTCGAACGGTAAACAGAAGGTTCGCGTTCGTGTGGCGTTCGAGAACGCGTTCGAACGGAACCAGACCTGATTATGCAGCACATTCATAGACAAACAAATCAACAATGTGGGACCTCACGTATCCGATTGGACTCATCTCACATCCAACCGAATATACACCAACCGGCGCGGCAAAGCATCGTGGTAAACGATTTTAATCCCTCCAAATAGGTGACCTTTAATCCGACTTACTAAGCCCATGCACTCGATCGTATCATGCATACAAAGATAAAAGCAATCACATCAAACTTGGTATGACCGATTGAACATATCTTGCATTCAACCGAACACACATCAACGGGTGCGGCAAAGCATCGTGGTAAAAGATTTTAACCCCTCCAAGTAGGGGACCTTTAATCCGACTTACTAAGCCCATGCACTCGATTGTATCATACATACAAAAAGAAAGGCAATCACATCAAACTTGGTATGTCCGATTGAACATATCTTGCATTCAACCGAACACACATCAACCGGCGCGGCAAAGCATCGTGGTAAAGGATTTTAACCCCTCCAAATAGGGGACCTTTAATCCGACTTACTAAGCCCATGCGCTCGATCGCATCATGCATAAACAAGTAACATGCAGAATTTAAATAACGAATAATAAATAAATCAAAGCAACATAAAACAAAAGAAGGTGTCGTTTACTCAAGCGGTACGTGGAGTTGTATCCCGAGTACAGATCATACTACCGTCCATTCGGAATCGGCTATGAAATTTATGTCCGGGTTTCCATCTGATATACCGCGAGAGTTGACACATCTTTCATTTTATTCCAAGGCCACAACATACAATATTTCACAATTCATGCACTTTCTATCTATTAAAGGGCCACAACATGCTTCACTCAAAAATAATCATGCAAACGGAACTCAATAAATAATAAAAATACAACTGAAAACGAGTGTGAAAAATACCCTAAGGTCTAACCTTTTATGTCGACTTTCGGACTCGCGTTTCACGGCCGTTGGAAGGGCTATCGCTCCACAACTTTTCTGGTTCACTGGTTTGCGTTTTACCTCGTTGTTTCGCTGCTCAAGCCACTGTTTTGACTCCCTTTTGGTGCTGTTTCCTCACGGTTTCGCTGCTCAATTATTGGTCACTGTTTTGGCGTTTCAACGGACTGTTTCGAGTGTTTTTTGTGGGTTTTTAGTGCAGTCTTGTGTGATTATTTTAAGGATTATAAATGCAGTTTTTATGTTACTGTTTTGAGGATTTTAGGGACTGTTTTAAGAGGATTTGGCTGCTGTTTGGGGGTGATTTGGGAGGTGTAGGGGCTTTTATTTTCGGTGGAAAGGGGCTGCTGTTTGGGGGTGTATTTTCGGTGATGTGTGGAGGTTTAGGGGCTGCTGTTTTCGGTTGTGGAGTAGGGGAGATGAAGAGAATTATTTGTGTTTTTCTTCTTGCTATTGCCGTGAGTGGCTAGGGCTCTTGGTGTTGTGATTTTCGTGTAAGTCTTGTGTATGAGCTCCGGGAATCATGTCTTGGTTAGTGGTTGTTTATATAGAGAATGGCTAGGGCTTCACCTTGTCTCACAAGGAAGGGATTTGATTTAGTGTTGAGCAAGGAAAGTCAAAGATTGAGGGGGGACAAATTTGGTTTAGATTAGGAAGTCAATAACTTTAATTTGTTATAATTGATTTTAATTAGGCATGACATCTTTTTAATTTAGTATGTGATTTTGTTTAGTTAGGAAGTTAATATATTTGATTTGTCTTAATTAGGTATGATTATATTTTATGTTTTATTTAATTGGTAAATGGTTTAATTATTTTATTTAATTCAATTACATTATCTAATTAATATTTAATTTAATTTCCCATGTGTTTTAAATGTGTTTTATTAATTGGGATGTGTTTTATGGGCTTTGGTGGGCTAATTGGGCTGGGGTGTGAGGCTAGCAACAAAACCAGAAATACCGACGCCATTCGAACGCCCCTTCGAACGCTACACGAACGCCCGCAATCTGCTTGACGTTCGAACGAAGTAACGGACGCAGCACGAACGAAAACAGTGAACTTGCGAAATGAATCTGATGACGTACTTATTCTGAATTTCCCCTTCCGACCTCCGTTTCCCGCAATATCCTTAACTAAAAAGGTAGTGCCTCCAACTGAGACTCATCATCGGGTTTCACAAGCGAAAATGCAATGCCTATAGGGACCAATGCCTAAACTCGACAACATGAAATACAAACTCAATATTAATAATTGTATACTTAGCAACATTTGCTTTTACAATGACTACCACATAATCAAAGACTAATACATGACTTTTACTTGACTCTGATTAGACTTCCACTCTCTCTGACTTGAACTGTTGGACTCCATAACCTAATGACTGCATCAGTATCCGTCCTTCCGAGCTCGTCCTCCGAGAATACCTACAAAACAAGAAAACTGGAGTGGGGGGTTAGATCGTTGTACGATCTAAGTGAGTGGACGAAAACTGAAATACTGTTATAAAAATATTTGGTTCTAAAACCAAAGTTCAAGAAATAACTTTATACAAAAACTCTTTTTCTGTCTGAAAACTCTGGGTTTCTTTATGAAAATCTCTTCTGAACTCATTCTGTAAAACTTATCTTTCTGAAAGTTCTTATAAAACTGTTATTTTCTGAAAAATTTCTTTTCTAAAACCTTTTCTGAAAACTATTCTGAAATCTGTATCTGTCTCTCAAAATCTGATGTATTGGGGCGTTACGTATTGTCGTCCTCCCATACGCATTACTAGAGCCAGAAGTGCAAATCCATGACTTTAGGGTGTTACGTATCACCGTCTTCCAAAGCATGCCACTCATATCCCTGAAACTAGTGGTCTTGGGGCATTACGTATCGTCGTCCCCTAAGCCACTAAACTAGAACTGGGGGTACGAATCTATGCTACCCTCCAAGCTCTTAAACTATGATCTGTGGGCATCTGTCATCTCTAGTCCTGAACTAGGATCTGGGGGCATTACGAATCACCGTCCCCCCAGTCCTCTCATGTGCACATGTTATCCGTCAATTCCATAAGTTACATACTGAGGTGGGGGTTTTCCCTCATGCCTCCAAAGATCACAAAACTCATGTTATTTAAATCAAATCTTTCTTAAATATGTTTTTCTTTCTTAAAACGTCTCTAAAAGCATGATCTTTCATAAAACTACTGTAATAAACATCAACTAACACCCTAGAAGCGTAAAATAAGTCTGATATGTAAAATAACATCATAAAAATCAACTTTAAGAAAGAATGTCCACTCACAAGTTTGGATTCTGGCTAGTGCTTGGCCACTCGTCGAAGGGAATTTCGGTTCCTGTGAGGATCTAAAATCGGTAACTTGATTAGACTATGAATCTAGGGATATGCTTTGGAACTAGATTAAGTTTCTTAATTTAATTGTTCTATAATTGTCTCATGGTGTAGCATACGTACGACGTTGTTACAATATATAAATATGCTATTATACAAAATCCCAAGGGTGGTCTCTAACCTTTAAAGTTTAAAATGAAATAAGACAAAAACATTTCTGCCTTGCGTCGCGAAGACGGGACTGGCGCGTCGCGATGTGCATGAAAACAAAACCAATTAGAGGACATACTCTGTATCGCGTCACAACGCGAACCAGATCAGAGCCGATAACAAGGCTTCTGTTTTGAACGCGTCGCAACGCTGAATGATTAGTGTCATTCAGTGTCGCGAAGCGAACCCATTTCTAGGGCCTGTTTTCATTTCTTCATGCCTTGCTCAAACAATTCTCATGCCTTTAAGCTAGGAACAAAACATAGGCATTTTCCCAACATCAAAACTCATCCAATATCACCACCCATACACAATCCATTATCTAAAATTATTCAATCACCAAACATAATGTCCTCATCAAATTCTTACACAATAAACCTTATCAAATGCTAATACTCCCCAAACACTTCTCAAAATGCATGGTATCAACTACTCCAAAACCAATTATGTTTTTCTCATTATTTGGGTAATCACTAGGTACAAAATTAGGGCTTCACTTCCTAGCCCCAAAACTAAAAATTAAGAAGATAGAAAGGTAGAAGAAGCTTGAATAGCTCAAAATGCCTTAAGAAATGGAGATGGAAAGAAATTTTGCATCAAACGTTTTCCCCTATCACCCTCCACGTTTTTCACTCTTGATGATGAGGGAATAGTTCCCTTTTTATAGACAAAAATGGGCTGATTTTTATTGGGCATGAATGGCCAAGATGATGCCACCTCATCAAAATCTAGATCATCCACAAAATTTACTGTAGCATAAAACAAATTTAAATTTTTGACCTACTTCTGATTCAAATTTGGAACAATATTCAACGCGAAAGTTGTATACCTCGGTCTTAGCTTTCCGACGATATAAAATTCATAAACATCGGAGTTCGTATGAGAAAGGTATGCCCCAAATACCACGGGCTGTCCGAAATGGAACATCATAGAATTTTGTATCGGAATTTCGAAGAATTTACCGATTATTCCCAGAGTCATCTCACGAGGATATATGTTTCCAAACATGATTTATATTATACGACATTCGTCCCACAATGTAACAGTAGTTGAAATTCCCAGTCGTTACATTAATGTTGAGAAAATTGGATTTAAAGCATGTAAACTTGGTTATATTTTGCCCATATCAGATCTGAAAATTCTAAAATTTTGTTGATGAAAACATATTGTTTGGCTGTGTTGGATGTAAATTGGGTGTTAGAATAATTACCGAAAATTATTTCTAAGTGAAAATACTCGAAATCGGTAAAAATCGGTGTTACCCCGTGAAATTCGGGCTTACCGGGTAAAGTCGGTCCAAATAGTGAATTCTTCATTGTTTGGGCAGCCTATGGACTGACCGAATACTATTAGAGCTGACTTGGGCAGTCCCGTGTGGTTTCGGTTGATCGGTTCAGCCGAAAATGTGTTTTATGATATTTTACAGAAAATCATTTTCGTAAAAGTTTCGTAATATTCTCATAATTATTATATCGTTATTCTATAACGTAAAATATGTTGGGGTTGGTGCTCAGAGCGCCAATTCCCGGTTGTATTTCTTTATGAATACTACGGTAAAACGTTATTATTATGAATAATATATACAGTTTCTATAATATAATGTATCTTTCAATATGGTAAAGACGTAATGACCTTAAAATGACTAGTCATGGTGCTGTTGCAAAAGCGTCGCAACTGACATTGAGTAGTATCATGACGTTGTCATTCTCAGATAGTTCCTGGTCAAGGTTTACACTACTTGGTCAGTATAGTAAACCCGTTGAGACCGGTACATGTCGTATACTGGAATATATGATTCCAATGGTTTCTCAATGAACCATAAGTCTTGGAGACTAGTATAGACGTGTAGGTATTTATAGCGGATAAACACTGAACGACTCACCAAAGATTCTTAATGGATGGTATACCAACGTCAATACGAATCTTATCGGGTTGAGTAGCACTTGTGATTCTTAGACTTGAGATGCCAATGTGGGCACATGAGACATCTTCTACACTTAGATGGCAGTCACGTCACCGATCTATTAAGATCAGACCTCCGCCTGTTCGTTGGGTGTAGATAGATCCTCAAGGTGTTCTGTGTGTATTGAGATAGGATCCGTCAGTTCTGTGTATCAGAGCATAGGTAGTCCATATGATTAGCAATCATATAAAAACCATGGGCCCGTGGTACAATTTAGAAGTTAGTTCTAAATGTTCTTTTTGAGATTACTAATAGAATAGTCGACTGGATAATCCCTATAGAGATTTGACCTTTACATCTATATCTCTAGGATTTATCTGGATACCTGTGACGGAGGAATTATACATTTTCCATGACCTCGACTTGTATGATTCAGCGAGTTTATTCGTGATCGTCATAATTTACGGGTGGATAAATTATGGACACGAAATTGGATTTCGTGACGGATATTCCTAAATCTAGAGAGTCTCACTAATGAAATATAATCGTACAGCACTAGGGCAACATTTATAAATAATATTGATTATTTATAAAGTCGTTTAAAGGTTAAACGAAAAATACATGTGTAGGGACCCGATAGTCATTTCCTTAATTTTTGTGTATTTGCATTTAATATTAGATTAATTCAAATACACATTAATTAATTGTCAAATTGAGATATTTGACTAATATTATAAATATATATGTGTATTTGATATTTATTGTAAATATAATACATATATTTAATATATTTATATTTAATTAATTAATTATTTATTTAATTGTTAAATGATTAAATTAATTAAAATATAAATATCTTAAAGTTATGATATTTATTTTAATGACCAAGTTGCAAATTTTGACTAAGTTGAAAATTTCATTAAAGTGTAATGATCATTATTAACAAGTTGGCAAGTTGAACTTTAATAATGCAAAAATTAAATATCTTGATATTTGGTATATACCAAATTCGGCCAAGACCGAATTGAAAGGTTATATATTGTTTTGTTTTTTAATTAGGGTAAGATCACCATCAACGCTTATCAAATAACTCCATTAAAAGAAAACAAAAGAAGCATGGATAAAAAGAAGAGAAAACAAAGGAAAGCTTGGAATTTAGTAAGTTTTTCAAACTTGCTATTAGAGTGGAAAATGTTCCTTGAGTTTTAGGCTTCATGCTATGAGTTTCTTATGTTTTTCTATTCTTTATTCTTTGTGTTTTTGTTGGATGGAAGTTTGATAATGGGGTTGAGCATGTATTAAGTTCATAGAATGCTTATAAGATGTTAACTAGCATTCTTTTGAAGTTTTTGAAACTTGTTACTAATCTAGAGTTGTTGACCCACTCTTAAATGACCTAGATTTGATCTACAATTATTTCATTATGGTGAGGCTTGATTGTAATGGAAGAAACATGATTGAAGTATTGGATTTTGTTAATTTGGTCTAATTTGTCCAATTTGAAGTAATTAAAAAATTAGGGTTTAAGACTACTTCCAAATTTGGGGCTTTTCATTTATATGGTGTATTTGGTTGTTTATATGATACATATTAAATCTTATGTTGATTGGATTTCATTTGCATGTGTTTTGAACAATGGAAGTGCAAAATGCACTTAATTCCCCCTAATGAGGCTCTCGGCCTTGGTGGGCAAAAATTGGGATTTTTGTTACAAATTATATTTTAACATTTGGGATATGTTAAATTCATATTATTAATGATTTAGAATCATTCAAAATTGTTTTGAACAATTTCGGACTAAAATGAACAAAATACAAGGTATAGGGGTAATTCGGTAAATTCACATAAATTTGATTTATAGTGTTTTATTTCATAATTTGATTATTGGATAATAAAATAAATAAGTTTCTTTTATTAATCCGAGAAAAAGTTTTGAAATCGGAAAATTTGATTTTCCACTGTTCCGCTGCGTTACCGGATTTCCGTCATAAAACCCCTACAAAATGGTATCAGAGCAAGTCTGATTCTAGGCCCCCTAATATGATTAGCCCTTTAATTCAATGTTTAATCATGTTTTCTTAACTTTATACATGCATGTTTTAATCTAATTTGATTAGATTTATGGTGTATGACACTTAGCGGAAAATCCCTAATTAATAAAGTTTAAATATAATTATGTATTTGATGCATGTTATGTGGTCCGTCTTGTCAATACGGTTTATAAATATTTCTTCGTGACTACATCCGAGACCGTGCCTCTGCTGTGAGGGTGTAGCCGATAGAGATTTATTTATACCGGATGTATATCAGTACTAGATAAATTCAAGCGAAAGCGGAATTCTGAACGTGCCCTAGCTGTCAGGGTTACGCAAGTAACTTGAGTTTATCATTGACGAGTTTAACCTTGGTATGTCTCCTTGTGGGCCTGCCTTAGCAGCGACAACGAGAAACGACCAGGAACAGAAACCTAGGAGTCACTAGTGAGTGATTGACAAATGAGTTGTCTACCTGATGAATATACGTAGGCGAGACCGTGCCTCTGCTGTGAGCTGAAATATATTCACGGGATCCACCTTTCACTATTTATATTTAATTTAATTATTAAATCTTTGTATTCTGTTTGGGGATTACAATATTGCATGATTTAGTGAGAGTGGCATTTTTAGATTAAAAATCCATGATCTAGTTTATGAAACTGCTTAAATTTCTGCTAACCATTTTTCGTGATTTATATGATAGATTTTTGATAGCGGCACCATCCACTAATCAGTTTGCGCGCATGTTGATGCGAACAAACTTAAAGGCGCTGATAACTTCACCGATTGGGATCTGGATTTGAGGATTGTCCTCGATTCCGAGAGGTTGGGATATGTTCTTGAGGGTCCACTGCCCCTTGTTGTGGCAGAGGACGCTACACCGGAAGAACGCGAAGTCTTCCAAGCTTGGAAGGATGATGATTTAAGGGTTAAATCATACATCTTAAGTTCGCTTTCACCGGGACTCAAGAAACATTATTATGGCATGTCAGATGCTTATACTATGATGACACGATTGAGACAATCGTTTGAGAACCAAGAACAAGTTGTTGTTCATAAGGTGGCAATGGAAATGTTCCATGCGTGATTGGATGAGGGGCAAGCTGTTAGCCCACATGTTCTTCAGATGATCGATTTGATCGATCAACTGAGACAACATAATCTCATTCGGAATGACATTATCGGTAAGAGTGTCATTCTTGGTTTGCTCTCAGCTTCTTATCGCCAGTTTGTGATGTATTTAAACATGAACAGGATTGTCTGCACCTACCAAGAGCTGCATAGGATGTTGCTCAGGGCGGAAGAGGACCTCAAGAAGGGAGTATCGACTCGCCCTCCGAGACTTACTTCTCTTTCTGCTTCTTCCCAGACTTGGCCAAAGGGAAAGAAGAATAAAGGGAAGAAGAAGAATGGTTTCGGTCCTTAACCACAGGCAAAGATAGCAAAGCCCAAGAAGGCTTCTGAAGACAAGTGTCATCACTGCAGCAAGGTCGGGCACTGGAAAAGGAACTGTCCTGACTACATTGCCCAGCTGAGGAGAGAGGGAGCATCTACATCAGGTACATTTATTTTTCCATTTATTGATTTATCTTTGGCTTGTGAAGCCGTTACATCCAGCTGGATTTTAGATTCTGTTTGTCCCATTCACATTTGCAATTCGTTGCAGGTGCTGAAGGAAAGTAGAAGACTGAAGCTTGGAGAGATACAGTTGCGATTCGGGAGTGGAGACTCTCTGGATGCAGTTGCAGTGGGAGTATGCGAGATCTCATTACCGAATGGGACACTTTTGTTAAATGACTGTCATTTTGTACCAGGATGTGTAGCTAATATTATATCACTTTTTGTATTGGATACAGAAGGCTTTCGTATTAATATTAAGAACAGTTCTTTGTATTTATATGATAAAAGTAATATTCAGATCCTTTGTTGTCCAAACCAGCATGGTCATTATACATTGCAAACTTCAAAAGATATTTTAAATACTGGAGTTAATAAACGTAGTTTACCTGTAATTAATAATACTGAACTTTGGCATATGCGGCTGGGTCACATAGGCGTTAAACGCCTTACCCAATTGGTTAGGAATGGTTTGATACCAGATCTTACCATTGAATCCTATCCAACTTGTGAATCTTGTATTCAGGGTAAGATGACCAAAGCCCCATTTTCTGGTGTTGGACACCGAGCCACCAACTTACTGGAACTCGTACATTCTGATATATGTGGTCCACTAAGTCAGACTGCTCACAGTGGTTATTCATACTTCGTTACCTTTACCGATGATTTGTCACGGTACGGTTATGTGTATTTGATGCGACATAAATCGGAAACCTTTGAAAAGTTCAAAGAGTTCCGAAATGAAGTAGAAAAACAAACTGGTCAATATATTAAATGTCTTCGATCTGTTCGAGGCGGTGAATATATGAGTGGTGAGTTCATGGATTATATGAAGAATAATGGGATTCTCGCTCAATATACTCCTTCAGGTACTCCACAGCACAATGGAGTATCTGAGAGGAGAAATCGGACTTTATTGGATATGGTCTGATCGATGTTGAGTTTCACAGATTTGCCATATTACTTATGGGGCTACTCTCTTTTAACAGCTGCACATCTTTTGAATAAGATTCCTTCAAAAGCTGTTCCTACAACACCGTATGAGATATGGTTCGGTAGGAGACCAAATCTTAGTTACATTAAGGTTTGGGGTTGTCCTGCCTATGTCAGGGTGACTCAGAAAGATAAGTTTTCACCTCGAGGGCAAAAGTTTAGATTTGTCGGATATCCTTCGAATACGAGGGGATATATGTTCTATGATACCAAGCATCGAAATGTGTTTGTAGCTCGCTTCACAAAATTTCTAGAAGTAGAATTTTTGTCTGAATGTGGTAATCATAGACAGGTTGAGCTTGATGTAGTCCAACCTGAAAACAACGACCAACGGAGGAACCTGAAGTTCAAGTAGATTAAGGACCTTCAACACACACACTCCGTAGGTCAGAAAGGGTATCTAGACCTCCTGAACGCTTGTATTTGATACAAGAAAAGAGTCTAGATGTTCTCTTAGTTGAAGAGACTGATCCTTTCACCAATAGAGAATCGATGTTGGACATCGACTCCGTGAAATGGAAAGTGCCATGAAATCCGAGTTAGACTCAATGCATGAGAATCAAGTTTGGGACTTGGTTCCGCTTCCCGAATGAATTGTTCCTATCGGTAGTAAATGGGTTTACAAGAGGAAGCGCGGGCCTGACGGTAAGGTTGAGACTTACAAGGCCCGACTGGTAGCAAAAGGTTACACGCAGCGACCTGGCGTCGACTACGATGAAACATTTTCACCAGTAGCAATGTTTAAGTCTATTCGGATTTTGCTTTCTATAGATGCGTATCATGACTACGAGATTTGGTAAATGGATGTCAAAATGACTTTTCTGAATGAATTTCTTGATGAAGAAATCTATATGGAACAGCCGGAAGGTTTTGCATCCAGCGAAAACTCAGGTATGGTGTGTAAGCTTAAAAAGTCCATTCATGGACTTAAACAAGCTTCACGAAGTTGGAATCTTCGATTCGACGAGATTATTAGATCGTCTGGTTTTCTCAAGAATTCGAAAGAATCTTGTGTGTATCAGAAGGCCAGTGGGAGCATGGTCGTATTTATAGTCCTATATGTTGATGACATCATAATCATTGGGAATGATTTAGGATGTTACAAAGCTTCAAAGCATACCTCTATAAGAATTTCTCCATGAAGGACCTGGGAGAAGCTTCCTATGTTTTAGGGATAAAACTCTATAGAGATAGACAAAGGAGGCTGATTGGGTTATCCCAATCAACGTACATAGATAAGATCTTGGAACGGTATAATTTTGGTAACTGTAAGACATCAAACATACCGTTCAGACATTGGATTCATCTTTCAAAGAAGATGAGTCCACAAACAAAAGATGAGAAGGTTAGAATGTCTAACCAACCTTATGCTTCATGTTTGGATAGCATAATGTATGCCATGTTATGTATTAGGCCTGATATCAGTTTCGCTGTTAGCGTAACTAGTAGATATCAGTCCAATCCAGGTAATGACCATTGGATGGCCATTAAACATATCCTCAAGTATCTTAAAGGTACTAAGGATAAGTTAATAATTTATGGAGGAAACGAACTGCAAGTTAACGGGCATACGGATTCTTATTTCCAATCGGATCCCGATGATAGAAAGTCTACATCTGGATTCGTATTTACCCTTAACGGAGGTGCAGTTTGTTGGAAGAGTTCCAAACAGGGATCAACAGCAGATTACACCACTGAGGCGGAATATATTGCAGCTTCTGAAGCTGCAAAAGAGGCTGTGTGGATAAAGAACTTTATCACAGAATTGGGAGTTGTCTCAAGTATCGAGAATGTGATTCCGTTATACTATGATAATACTGGAGCCATTGCGCAAGCAAAGGAACCGATGGCGCATCAAAAGTCGAAGCATGTGGAACACAAGTACCACATCATTCGAGAGATTGTGTCGCGAGGGGATATTGTCGTGTGCAAGGTACCGAGTGAAGATAATGTAGCAGACCCGCTGATGAAGGCCATACCTCCGAAGTTATTTGATAAACACGTGGAGTCGATGGGTATTAGATACAATCGTTATTGGCACTAGAGCAATCATGAGTTTTTGTTGGGGTTGGTGCTCAGAGCGCCAATTCCCGGTTGTATTTCTTTATGAATACTACTGTAAAACGTTATTATTATGAATAATATATGCAGTTTCTATAATATAATGTATCTTTTAATATGGTAAAGATGTAATGACTAGTCATGGTGCTGTTGTAAAAGCGTCGCAACTGACATTGAGTAGTATCATGACGTTGTCATTCTCAGATAGTTCCTGGTCAAGGTTTACACTACTTGGTCAGTATAGTAAACCCGTTGAGACCGGTACATGTCGTATACTGGAATATATGACTCCAATGGTTTCTCAATGAACCATAAGTCTTGGAGACTAGTATAGACGTGTAGGTGTTTATAGCGGATAAACACTGAACGACTCACCGAAAATTCTTAATGGATGATACACCAACGTCAATAAGAATCTTATCTGGTTGAGTAGAACTTGTGATTCTTAGACTTGAGATGCCACTGTGGGCACATGAGACATCTTCTACACTTAGATGGCAGTCACGTCACCGATCTATTAAGATCAGACCTCCGCCTGTTTGTTGGGTGTAGATAGATCCTCAGGGTGTCCTGTGTGTATCGAGATATGATCCGTCAGTTCTGTGTATCAGAGCATAGGTATTCCATATGATTAGCAATCAGATAAAAACCATGGGCCCGTGGTACAATTTAGAAGTTAGTTCTAAATGTTCTTTTTGAGATTGCTAATAGAATAGTCGACTGGATAATCCCTATAGAGATTTGACATTTACATCTATATATCTGGGATTTATCCGGATACCTGTGACGGAGGAATTATATATTTGCCATGACCTCGACCTGTATGATTCAGCGAGTTTATCCGTGATCGTCATAATTTACGGGTGGATAAATTGTGGACACGAAATTGGATTTCGTGACGGATATTCCTGAATCTAAAGAGTCTCACTAATGAAATATACTCGTACATCACTATGGCAACATTTATAAATAATATTGATTATTTATAAAGTCGTTTAAAGGTTAAACGAAAAATACATGTGTAGGGACCCCATAGTCATTTCCTTAATTTTTGTGTATTTGCATTTAATATTAGATTAATTCAAATACACATTAATTAATTGTCAAATTGAGATATTTGACTAATATTATAAATATATAATATAATACATATATTTAATATATTTGTATTTAATTAATTAATTAATTATTTAATTGTTAAATGGTTAAATTAATTAAAATATAAATATCTTAAAGTTAAGTTGCAATTGTTGACTAAGTTGAAAATGTCATTAAAGTGTAATGATCATTATTAACAAGTTGGCAAGTTGAACTTTAATAAAGCAAAAATTAAATATCTTGATATTTGGTATATACCAAATTCGGCCAAGACCAAATTGAAAGGTTATATATTGTTTTATTTTTTCATTAGGGTAAAATCACCATCAACACTTATAAAATAACTCCATTAAAAGAAAACAAAAGAAGCTTGGGAGAAAAGAAGAGAAAACAAAGGAAAGCTTGGAATTTAGTAAGTTTTTCAAACTTGCTATTAGAGAGGAAAATGTTCATTGAGTTCTAGGTTTCATGCTATGAGTTTCTTATGTTTTTCTATTCTTTATTCTTTGTATTTTGGTGGATGGAAGTTTGATAATGGGGTTGAGCATGTATTAAGTTCATAGAATGCTTATAAGATGTTAACTAGCATTCTTTTGAAGTTTTTGAAACTTGTTGCTAATCTAGAGTTGTTGACCCACTCTTAAATGACCTAGATTTGATCTATAGTTATTTCATTATGGTGAGGCTTGATTGCAATGGAAGAAACATGATTGAAGTATTGGATTTTGTTAATTTGGTCTAATTTGTCCAATTTGAAGAAATTAAAAAATTAGGGTTTAAGACCACTTCCAAATTTGGGGCTTTTCATTTATATGGTGTATTTGGATGTGTATATGATACATATTAAATCTTATGTTGATTGGATTTCATTTGCATGTGTTTTGAACAATGGAAAGTGCAAAATGCACTTAATTCCCCCTAATGAGGCTCTCGGCCTTGGTGGGCAAAAATTGGGATTTTTGTTACAAATTGTATTTTAACATTTTGGATATGTTAAATTCATATTATTAATGATTTAGAATCATTCAAAATTGTTTTGAACAATTTCGGACTAAAATGAACAAAATACAAGGTATAGGGGTAATTCGGTAAATTCACAAAAATTTGATTTATAGTGTTTTATTTCATAATTTGATTATTGGATAATAAAATAAATAAGTTTCTTTTATTAATCCGAGAAAAAGTTTTGAAATCGGAAAATTTGATTTTTCACTGTTCCGCTGCGTTACCGGATTTCCGCCATAAAACCCCTACAAAATATATTTAGGTAAAATATGAATAATTATTTGATATAGGATACCAGATAATTTATTCACTAAGTTTAAAAATTTTAAAGTTATGATCTCGCCTAAACCATGCTTCCACATCAAATAACTCAAACATTGACCTTGTGAATGAGTATTGAATGGGGGCCTGATATAATTATTAGTGTTTTTTATGATAGTCATTACATGTATTAAAATTAGTTTTTTTAAAAAAAACTCGGCCCAATTTTTGCCGTCCCTAATACTAGGTCGATTCAAGCATGTGGAGGATAATAATGCATATGGATGACCAAAATGGCCCACGGATGTCTGATATGTTATAGTCAAATATGGATATAATTTTCTATACCTATTGGTTGGACGGGAAGTGTGAACGGATATTGAATATGGCCAAGTATAATTTTATATTTTTTATGACAATGGTTATATATACTTTCACTATTAAATTGGAGGTGGTGCAGAGATAATTTCCTTTCGCAATATAAATTAAGAGTGCCGTTTAACATAAATATACTTATGACATCCTCATCCTCTTAACATCATTCAACAATAAAGTGGTTATATGATATTAAATATAACTTTGAGGTACTACCGTGTCATTGGCAAAACTTTTGGAAAGTGATTTGTATATTCATACAATGAGAGGCATTCCGTTGATAATTTCCCCCCAAAAAAAAAAGTATTGGAACAGGAGAAATGAACAGGAGAAATGAAGATGGAGACTGGTGAAATACAGTCTTGTCGCAAAATCTAACAAAAGATACGTGGTAATGATGAGTAATGAGGAAATTTCGGAGACAAAAATTTTACAGAATATGCAGCCTGTGCTCTGAGTCTCAGGCTCAGGGGGCTCATATTGATATTGGTTTGGTTGGTGCTCCATTTACTCTTAAGACGTTAACACAAATTACCACGCAAATAGACAATCCACAGTGATTCATTCTGTTAAATGAAAACAAGCCCCCTCTCTCTTTCCCGTTGAAGCTACAATAGTTACCGCGATTCAAGCGCCAAAATTGGACTTGGAATAATGATCTAGTATCTCATTTGTTTGTGATCTGGGGCCCATTTATATCGTACACTTATGGATTGGACTTTCCTAGGGTATTTTGGACTTTTCACGTTGATTACCGAAATGAAGGATTTGGACCCACCTCCACTCGAGTAATTTTTTGGCGTAACGAATATATGAGTGATGTGGTATCATCAATAAATTAATAAATGATATATATGATTAAATGCTCATTTTTAACTATTTTTTAATAGTTTAACACGCGTGACAATAAATTATTGGATTGTTACAAAGATGACGTAATACCCTTATATTATATGGTAGATTTTCTCCCTGAACTCAGTACTGTTTACTATGAGCAGAGTTAGGTTTTATATTGATTTTTTATACATTATCATTGATATTTATTAAATAATAATTTTTCTTTTTCTCAAAACCAATTTTGCACTTGGCTAAAACTATAAAATCTGAAGACTCCAGAAAATATTGGATTTTTCCATTTCAACAACCCTTTCAAATTGCAGACAATGCACAAATTAAAGAGCTTAGAACAGGTTATAAGGGCCAATTAGAAATTCCTCTCCCATTTGAAACTAAAAAGCATTAATATTAATTAATGGCCCTTAATTATGTTAACATTTTAACAGTTGAGAAGTGTTAACTCGTGATTTGAAGATTGATCATCAGGATAATCCATTTGCCAACTTGACCTTCCAAGAGTGAACTCAAGATTAAGCAACTCATCAGAAGCTGACAAGGAGCTAGAATCCAACCGCCGCCCCACCTCCACAGCGTTATCAGACATTTGGAGAGCTGTCTTGCGCCCGTCCGCCTATTAAAATTTAAAATACAATTATTAATTAAATAACATTGATATGTTTACTGTTTTTTTCTTTTAGGTCAAGTTCAAATATATATGATCATACCTTTGTGTCATTTGCCTTGAAATGAGAATATGTCATTGCAATTCCACGGTTTGATGTACTTCTGTTATTTGTCTCCATTGATGGCAATGAACCTCTGTTCATGATTAAGCAAAAGATCAAAATCAAAATAACTGGAAGAAACATATTAAAAGGAAGACAGAGCCCTCAGGAGCTTGTCCGAATGGTTTTTAAACATGTAGTTTTCTTTAGCTGGCCACCGAAATTTGAACTCTGAGGAGGTATGGACTAAAAAAACGATTTGAATTTTCCCCATCCCAAACATTTCATAATTTTAAAAAAAGACAGATGTAGCAAATTATTAGCACCTGTGAATATTAGGAAAAAGTAATTTTCAAATGTAATTGATTCATTCTACATTTCTATGGCCTAGAATCAACGTGTAATAATAAATTGGAGCATCAATGCTGACCAATATATAGTTTGAGAAAAGATTATTGAGAACCTGATGCTGATCTAGTGAGAGGTTCTACTTGACTGAGTTCTTAATGTGTTGTATAATCAGATTCAGGAATAATAGGTTCATCATTCAGCAAGGCAAAGAGCAGGAAAAATCATTGAGGTTCAGGAATAATTAAAGGGGCACATCTCTTTTGGGAGATAAAGTTCATGAATAGGATGCTTGGATTTGTAATTCAAAACTGAATCTTCCACCTGAGTAGTTGAAGTCAAAGTTCATCCACCAAAACATTAATTACTGGACCAGCCATGTCTGATTCAAAGGCGCCAAGCCTGCCATGATTTTTTAGGGCACCAAAGATTACTCGTTAAGATTACAACAGCTTTGAGATTTGAATAAACCTTTTGACTTTTGTGGCACTTAAATAATATTAATCTAACTGATGTGGCCGAGAGTATAAACTGTTACAGGCCTACGAACCCTATGTTAATGTTCATCAAATTCCAGGTTCCTACTGAGATTAATATAATTAATTTATCTACACCATTAACAAGGACAGAGTTATATGACCAGAGAAGTCTGGACCAAAGCAATTGTGCACACATGGAATTTGGATTAAGGGTTGATTTTTTTTACTCTCCTTTTTAAAATTTTCTGAAACGCGTGTATTTATAATAATGGACGGTTGAAATTTAATTATTTATAAATTTTTATCTAATAACAACCAATAATAATTTATAAAAAGAAAAAAACCTCAAAACAAGACCTATATATATACATATAATATAAAATCAGCTTCAGGTGAGGTCACGTATTTTCTACAATAAACCAACGGTATTTTATGAGTCAATGAATAAAGCAATGTTGTTTTATTGTAGAAAACACACGACCGCAAATTCTAATATATGTGTGTATATGTTCCCATTGAGTTATTTACCCTCCAATGAAACCGATAATACTGCACTAACCTTTGGCGTTTTTGTAGTGGTGCTTGTGGTGATCTAGGTGGTGGGTGAATAGCAGCATTGGTATCAGATTTGTCACAAGATAATCCCCCTTCCAATTCAACAATCCCTGTCCGCCCTTGGCCTGCAATATCATTCATCATCATAGATAGAGTTATTGCTCTAGCTTTATCAGACACCAGGCAAATAATTCATCACATGGACTGAAGTCAGTCCAATCCCAAAACCAATTTTTTTTTAGTATTAGTTTGGGAACAGTGGATCAAAAAATAGTGATTTTTTTTTTCTGTCACACTATTGGATCACCAATAGCTCCCAAACAAAGAGAATAATTGAAGAGAAATATTAACATTTGGAATTCTTACAGGGACAATCCAATTACCTGTTCCTTTGTCAGTGCTCTTCACTGTTCTATACATCTGCATGAACACCCACAGAGAGAGAAAAAATTGAGAAAAAAAAAAAGTCTACATATCTTTCGATTACACTCTAGAGATGCCATTTTTTGTCCTTGCCCCTTTGTTCTCAACCCACCACTACAAATGAATCATAGCAAAATACAAAAATAGAATACGACAAAAGATGCAGTACTAACAACTATGATAAAGAATCATAATAATAAAATCTACCCCATACATATTTTCAAAGCCATGAAGATTGAAAACAGTTACCCCACCTGCAAGTGACTCTTCACGTGAGCTAGGGTTAGATCCTTCACATTCATCAACTCTAAGACAGATTTTGGTGTTGCCCCTGTGTGACATTTTCCAACAGAATAAAAAAAACAACTTAGTCACAATATCAATCAGAACAATCAATTGATGCAAAAAAGAAATGTTTATTACTTTCATGGCCACCAAGAAGCTGGACCGCATGAACAAAATGGGCATGAAGAGTTGTTGTCCATCTCATTCTGGGAGCTCTGATGCTTCTTTTGACTCCGTTAATATTCATCCGTGCATTCACCTTGTACTCACGGCCATAGATTTGATGTTGGTATTGCTGGTGATGATGATTAAGCGTTCTTGGCAATTGCAGTGGTGGAGGGGGACATAATAAATCTGACATTTCAAACCCTAGACTCAACGTGGGCTCACTAGGGCCAAGATTGTAATTCCTCTCCGGGTTATAATAGAAACCATTTTCATGGCTTAAATCGCTTCCACTGCTACCGGAATCAGTGGCTGAGCTCACATCAGTACAGTAGAGTGCATTATTTTTCAGTAACAACCCACAATCTGAAACAGATGGTAGGCTGATCTGTAAAGAAAGGTCAGGCATTAAGGGATTCATGCTTGAGAACATGAGGATGGTATTAGTGGTAAAGATCTAAGTTAAGGAGAGAGCTTTCAGAATAAATAAGGAAACAAAAAGCTGGGTGAAAGCATTGAAAGGAGAGCTGAAAAAGGAGCGGTTGTGATTATATCATGAGTGCCTCATGATTTGTTTGAATAGGAAACTTTTAGTAGCTAGGCTTTTCTTCTAGGGTTAAGAGAAAGATCAAGAGTAAAGGGGAATTGCAGAAGGGGACTACTAGTCAGATTAAAAAAAAAAATGCAAGAAAAGTGTAAGTGTGTTAGTTTTTTGGGGATGATAGTTTGAAGGAAAAGTTAGTGAAAAGGGGAAGCTGTGTATTTAATGATGCAGAGGGATCAGAGACCTTTTCTACTGAGAGAGAGGTTCAATTTTTACTTAAGCTTTTCTAAATGGGGAATGAAAAAGGAGAGTACTGAGGTGCAGGCATATAATGGAGGTTTATGCAGCAGAGAATGGTTGGAATTCGAGAGATTAAAATAAAAATAAAAAGGCCAAAGGGGGCACTGTTCTCTTGCACCGTCTCAGTCTCTATGTTGATGGATCGCGACCCATTTAAATTCCCTGTTCAAACCTACCAAGCTACACTTATTATTAGTGTCTGCCCTGCAGACATGGCATACATACTAATATACTACACATATACTTTTTATTATTATTTTTTTTTTTTTTTTTTGAAATCGTTGGAAACCCCGCCACCAAACCACCTATTCTGGGCCGCGGCGCAGGTAAAACCCCCGGCTGCCCTGCACCCCCTGGATTCGAACCCAGAACCTCATGGTGAGATTCTGGACCCTTCACCACCAAGCCACACCCCTTGGGGGCGATATACACAAGGTGATATAGTACAAATAATGATTGACTAAGTTAAAATTTGATTTTTATAAAAATATTAGATATTCTTCGAGGTTTTCAAAATTATTTTATTAATAATAAATCAGTTTTTTTATTAATCATAATATAAATTTTAACTAATTTTTGGATTAAGCTTAATATTCATAAATCTTTATTTAATTAGATATCATGCAAACAAACCTCCTTAAATTTGCCCCAATAATAATTCGCACCAGGGCCGGCCTTGGGCAGGAGCCACAAGGGCGACTGTCCAGGGCCCAAAAATTAAGGGGCACTAAATAGACTAAATTGAAATTTGTTTTTACAATTTATAAATTGAAATTATTAAAATCTTACTTGCGGATCACTATGACTCAAGATAGACTAAATGAATTAGCAATTTTATGCATTGAAAATGATGAGATTGAAGACTTGGAGTATGATGATATAATTGATGATTTTGCTTCAAAAATGATAGGAATATTTGTATATGATTATATTTTTTATTGTCGGGGTTTAGGTATTATGCCCCCTCTTTATATATTTGAGCTTTTGCACCGGGCACCCAAAAATTCAGGACCGGCCCTGATTCGCACGTAGCATGAAGTATTAGATTTTGCCTTTTCGAGATGACAGCTCTATTAATATCATTTTATATCTTCTGTTAGTCCTAAATTCTCTCTAATTATGCTCTTAGTTTAACTCGGCCTTAACCGATCCCAATTGCCATGCCAGCTCTGTAACACAAAAAGGAGAATCTCAAACTTAGTCTAGACTTGAGTGCACGTAGCATTGTACCACATTGCCAATAGGTATCGAGCTGTACATGTGCGAACATCCAATGAAAATTCCACCAAAAACAAATGTAAAAAAATAAAAAACTAAAAAAAAAATTCAGAATTAAAAGGGTCTCGTGAGTAATGAAGAGGAAAGGAATATGGAGTGTAATTAAGAGGGAAGAAGGGTCAGATTGGCCGGGGTATCCGTCGACATTAGGGTCACAAACCCACATGCAACTCTCCCTGGGCTCTTCTCAAAATTTCGTTCCAATCTATTCCACGCGCCTTGTATGGTTTTTACGTGCGTGGCGAGTGGGAATAGTAAAACGTAGTCAATTTCAACGGCTAGTATTTGTCTAATGTTAATATAATCTTCTTCCAAATTCCAATATTCCCTCTCCGTGTCGAAATATTCCAAGCTGTCGAGCCACACCCATACCCGCGCGTGGAAACCGGCGAAGAAAAGACCATATTCCTCGGCGTCAACATGGCTTCTCATCACGTGACCATACGGACGTGACCTTGTCTAGGTCATAAAAGCTCTTGCTTTGCTTTGTTTGTTCTCTTCTCTTGTTATTTTTCCACATATTCTCAAAATCATAATATTAATTAAAATTTAAGCTCGCAATCCCATGACTAGAAAAATGTTTAATCATTTGTTAATAGTTTTTCGAAGCCACGGTCAGCGCCTGATGCGCTCTAGATTCTCCGGGAAATGAAATTAAACTCTTTTAGCTTCTTCTGATTACTTTAATTAATTCTCTCGCTTTCTTTGGATTATTGAATAATCAGCTTGCAGTAGGTTTATATCCGGTCAACATGTCTCTCTATGGCTCTCTTGCTTTGTTGTCAAATGCTTTGGCTATATTCCATATTCCATGTGTTTGTCTTTTCTCTTCTTAAATTTTATTATTCTTTTTACCTCAAACCCCCTTTCAAATTCACGTTGAACTATCTCAACGAGGGTTCCAAGCATTTAGCATGGTAATTGATTTCAGGCTCGTAAGAATATCAGCGATAGATCAAGTCAGTACTTAATTCAAATCTTACCGTGTATAAAAAGTTAAGAGATTTTGTTTATGTATATATAATTTAAGGATGGTCATAACAGAATTCAAACATCCTTATATCTCTAATAATTAGCTTTCGCTTGACATATCACAATTAATTAGGTTCCGAAAGAAATAAACAAAGCTCAAATGATGGTAGAATCATGCTCGAATGTTGTGAAAACAATATTCATATGCTAATAAAATCAAACCCGTTAATAATTATATGAATTCTTTATTTACTCACGGCACAGTATAGAATCGAACCCAATACTTATTTAATAGAACATGAATATTTTGAACAAGTGAACCAACACAGCAACACTTATTGACCCAAAAAAAAAAAAGTTGAGAGAACATAATATCCGGGTTTAGGAAGAATTGAAATGGGTGAATTTGAAATCAAGTAGTAATATTATATTTGCTATGTTCTTGCTTTGTCTGGACGATTAAAATAATTCTCTAGCATTTGGAAGAATATTAGGTTAAGCATAGTGATTTGTGAGAAAAGGATATAGGCATGTGTTGCTTTGAAAATAGAACATCTCTCAGCTTCTCCCACTGAATCAATAATGTAGACAAGGACAGAAGAGGAAGGAAGGAATAACCGAAAACTACGCCGTTTAGGCGGATGTGCACCACGACATTACATCATATAAACAACAATAGAATAAACATGAGCTTACTAATTCAACACATCGTTTTTCTGGGAAAGAACACCTAATTAATCACACACCTTGAGACTTTAAACCTTCATCTTTTTTGTCTTACTATAGGTATTGTAATATTTCAATTTTCAAAATCAAAAGAAATTAGGATGTTATGATCTTTCTTTCATTCGTACATTTTAAAAATAAACCCGGAAGCGTCAATAATTGTGGAAATAAATATTTATATATTCAATAATTTTGAATCTTAAGTACATCAATGTTCTCAAAAAATATTAAAGCTTCATATCATCCTTTCTTAATCCACTTCCTAACGTACGTAAGTGCAGCGGAAGATCTTATGCCAAATATAATAATCATCAAAACAAATCCTTCAATATTAATAGGAGATTATTTCAATTTACACTCTTTACTCATCAAGATTCACTCTTATCTATGAGAATCAAAACAAACTATAATCAGTATAAAACTCGATAAGCAATTAAATTAGTTTTTCTCGTATCAAAATATATGCACATTTATATACAATGTAAATGCATATGACATGCCATAATCTTTTAAAAACATCATAAACAGACTTTTCTCATACAACTATAATTTTTCACACATAATAAGTAATAATGTAAATCATAACTCATAAAAGATTTAAAGTATCTTTTCTTTAACACAAATCTTAAACACATATGTACAAAAACTTAAGGTTTGCTTATTTGATTTAAACATACTTTAAATAAGCCAAAACCATATCATATAAATCATTTAGATTAGCTAACAATTCTCAAATTATTGTTTTAACACTATAAGGAAGTAGAGTAAAATATTCTATATATTTACTTAAGAAAGTATTTATAATAGATGACTTTATATAGCCTAGTGAATACAATAAATTAGGAAAGTAAATATTACACATAAATACTAATTATTCTAGCAATCAATCTAATTATTATATTCCTAGTTCTAACATTCCCCCTCAAGATGGAGCATACAAAGCGTGGTACAAATGAAATCAATGCGAGGACCTCGAAGAGACTTAGTAAGGACATCTGCTAATTAACCTTATGAGTTGAAAAAACTAGTAGCAATACATCCTGATAAAACTTTCTCTCTAATAAAGTGACAATCTACTTCTATGTGTTTGGTCTTTTCATGAAACACAGAATTAGAAGCTGTTGGAATTCTCTAAGGTCCCAAGGATCAATTATCAAGCAAGAAACACATGTGAATACATTCAAGGGAGTTGCGGAATACTCACAATGATCGGTTGAGACGATGCGGTGATGAACAAAAATTGATTTTCTGCTCCTTCATGCTCATGGCAATGGCTGATTTGGTGCCCTTTGGATTCGGCCATTGATCATCTTCATCAAGCTCCAAGCTTTGTGATTCGATTCCATGCACATGGGTGGGTTTCCCTATCACCTTCGTAAGACCCTTTGAGTGCTAGCTCTCTTGATTTTTGCCACAAAAATCAAGCCTTTTCTTCTCCATTGTCTCGACAGTGAGCTGAGAAAACAGAAGCAAAATAGCCCTAGTTGGGCGAGAGAGAAAGGAGATGAATAATGAGAGAGAGATGTGTAGTTGTTACAAAAAAATGGTAATAGATATATCAAAATCAAATACCAAATTTTTGCTTTCAAAAGTCAAAGCCATCAAAGGCTTCAACCACTCCCATCAACTTACATCAAGTCAATCAAGTTGTCAAGTCACATCACTCAAAGTGACATGTGATTTGACGTTTGATGTGACTAACGATTTGACGCTTGATTTGACTTGCGTGCCGCACTCGAATTCGAAATGCGAATGCGTTCGCAAACAATCCCGGGCTCGGGTTCGCTAATTCCAAATTAACGAATTTTCTGTTGCGACGTAATTAAATGATTATGCCTAGCGAAATCACTATTCACGTCGCTAACGAATTAATTCTAAGTTAACTCGTTCGCCCGAATTAAAATCTAATTTCAATTCCGCGTCGAAATCCAATTTCGTTTAATATATCGAATATATTAATTTATCGATTAATTCCAAATTAATCGTTATCTCTCTTTAATTGATATTTTATCCCAGATAAAATATCTCCGCAATTAATCCCAGATTAATTTTCTCTCTCATCTAATTAATCCCAGATTAATTAAAAGTGCGAATCATACGTCATCGGTGAATCTTCGGGAAGCGACCCATGAGATCCCCAGATATGTTGGCAGTAAATCGGGTCGTCGGACTATCCGAACACGTAAGTACCTTGTACTACGTTTATTCCGATTTACGAGACAAGGTTGGCTTCTAGCAAAGCGTCATGCCTACCCAATTCTTCAGAAACATGCTTACAGGAATAAGCGATCTATATCAGGTGTAGTATACGTAGTATTGTGTATTTCGATCCAGTATCTGATGATCACGTGCTAGGCCTGGGGCTGGAATTGTGTTTGCCCCGTACGAAGCACATGTCGGATGTCTGGTAACTAGTCTCTATAATCGGATATACATGACCTAGTCATAATATCCTGATAGCTGCAGCATATAAGAGAACAAGTTCCGTATCCTACGTGATCATCATCTCCATTATAACTAAAGTGATACTTTCGTCTTGACATCACACCCAATACACTACGATTCTCAATATACCCAGAAGAGGCGTACACAGAACCGGTTAAAGCCCTGGACGACCAAAACCAAAGTATATTGATTGTCGCAAGTATTAGCGGTGCAAGTATCAGGTTAAGACCAAATACACCTACCCTGAATTCGAACTTCCATAGACACATAGTTATACTACCAATGGAACTCCGAAATGGTCTATCCAGAGCGAAGCTGTTTCCCGTACCATCGGTAAAACACAACCTCCTATTACACTTGCATGAGTATCCTATACCCAAATATATGAGAACTATGACGTTGTGCCCTCACAACGCGCACAACTGTAATACTGGTCTTTTACGTATTTATCGATGTACAATCTCGATAATACTCTGACTAGGGATATTTAATGATTTATCCTTCGTGGACTGATAATGTCTCATATCATTCTCAATCCAGGAACAAATCATAGGGACCTCCTATCATTTATACATCTAGGTGATCTAATCACAAATGATAAGAGTGCAATCTCCTTTGTCACATAGTTAATTTGTACAACAACACCATGATCTGTACAAATAGTGTCGCTATGGGTCATAATTGTCCAACAGAAGTGATATGTAATGCTGCATGATTGTCAAAAATTAACTTCATTTGTGCTCCTCCTCCAAACTTTAATTCTTGCAATAATTATTTCAACCATACTAGCTTGCATGTTGGTAAGGTCATAGCCTTATACTCTGCCTCTACATTAGACCCGGTGACGACAACTTGCTTCTTACTTTTCCAAGATATTAGATTACCTCCAATCAAAACACAATAACATGTAGTATAGAGTCTATCTGACCGAGAACATGTCCAATCTGCGTCAGAGCAACCAATAACCTGAGTATGTCTCTTATCTTCATATAGTAGACTTCGGCTTGATGCTCTTTTTACATATATAAGAATGCGTATAACAGCATCCCAATGACTTTGACAATGAGTTTTTAGAAACTGACTAACCACGCTTACAACAAAAGAAATATATGGTCGAGTGATTATAAGATAGTTAAGCTTCCCAATAAGTCTCGTGTATTGCCTGGAATCATCAAATGGTTCTCCGATTAGCTTTCTATATGTCTCGGGATTCTCTAATGGCTCCTCATCTTTTGGTAGGAGTTTAACATTTGAATCCATAGGTGTATCCACCGGTTTGCAATCTAACATACAAATCTCCTGAAGAATATTTAATGCATACTTTCTCTGGGAAATAGCTACCCCAATGGTGGACTGTGCTACCTCTATGCCAAGAAAGTAGTTGAGTCGTCCCAAATATTTAGTCTGTAAATGATTAAATAGATGTGTTTTTATCTCCTGAATACCCTCTTGATCATTTCCAGTGATAACGATATCGTACACATAAATTACCAGGTAGATGCATTTGCCATTGGAATGACGGTAGAAAACAGAGTGATCAGCTTCACTACGAATCATGCCAAAATATGTAACCACGGAACTGAACTCAAACCAAGAACGAAGAGACTGTTTTAAATCATAAAGAGAACGACGAAGCTGATTTACCAATCCATACTCCCCCAGAGTAACAAAACCAGTGGTCGCTCCATATAGACTCCAACCTGAAGATCACCATGGAGAAAGACATTCTTGATGTCTAGCTGATAAATGGGCTAATGATGCATATCAGCCATATAGAGGAACAAGCGGACAGAGGCAATCTTGGCCATAGGAGAAAATGTGCCAACATAGTCCATACCAAGTATCAATGTATAACCCTTGACAACCAGACATTGGCTTTTTCACCAATTCTGACCTTGAAAAACTCCAAACTATAAAATCTTGTAAAGAACAAAGTTGTAGATATTTGAGTCTTCTTTCATCTGGAACTAGAATCACCTCAAACCGATATCAGCGTAAAAATATATGGCCAAAATATGAAAATTAAGCAAAGTTGGAATTTCTGAAATTGTACACTATTAGAACGCTCTTTCAAGTTTCTGGCCTCCAAAATCCAAATGTCACGTCCATTTTCCTATTTATGCATCCAAAGTATTATTTAACTTACATAAGAAATAAAAATTATAATAAAAATATATAAAACATAAATTTAATTATTATTTCACAAATGTGTTAAATTAAGGGAAATAGTATTTGAAACTACAAATGAAATATAATTAATTTTCCTTTTAATAAATGTACACTTTTAAGTGTTCATCACACGTCCAACCAGCTTATTATTAGCCCCTAATAATTTAAGCAAAAACTTAAAAGAAAAAATCGTATCCAAGTTAGTAATTGTTTTCTTTCTTTTTAAATTATCAAATAAATAAATTCTCTTGTACCATTTACCCTTCTTCCATACACACATAAAATAAAGTATCAATCAAATCATTGTTCCCATAATATTCACAAGTCTTGTTGAAAATAGAATAATATTTTTTTCTAAAAGTTATATCAGAATTCACTCATTTTGGCAATGACAGTTTATTTATATACAAAAATAGTTTTTTTGTAATACATCTTTAACCTTTGTAACAAGCTTTGGGCCAGTAACTCCAAAACCAGTTGGATTTAGAGCACTAGGTGTTAAGACACCCCTACAGATTTAATTGCTCGGATCTCAGATGTCAAAAAGAAGAAGTGTCTGATTTCCTTAAACTTTATCTTTAACCCATGTAACGAGCTTTAGGTCAGTGACTCCCAGACCAATTGGCCTTAGGGTGTTAAAACACTCATACGACCTTAATTACTCGAGTTATAGAGGCTACGAAATCGAACAGATTCACACTTTTTTTTACAAACTTAAGCTCTACCGTTTTATGCGAACAATCATTGTTTGCTGAGGTAAGATGTACGGTTACTAAGTAAAAGCTTGATTATTATTATTATCATCTTTTTAAACTAACTCAAATCCTACCGTTATACGTGAAAAATCACTATTTACTGAGGCAAGATGACCAGTTACTAAGTAAAAACTTATTTTTTTGGAATAACAATAGAAATACCACTACCTTTAAGTGTTACCTCCAACAAACTAGAGAACTGAATATTACAAACTTTTCACTTACAACTCACGATCATATGTTACCGTGTATGTTAATACATGTCAAATGAGCATATTAAAATAAACTTTAATCAATATTATGAAGAATTCACAAATTTGAATTATTCAAAAAGAAATGAACAAAAATAATTTGTTACGAATTACATTGAGATGCGTCTCAGGAGCGAAAACTCCTTATACTACAATCCCTGAACAATAATTCCACTTGGTAAGTCAAAAATTTATTATTAATTTGTGTGTAGTTTTTTTTTGAATAAAAACACAAAAGAAAATCAACACAAAAATATTTTTTTTACATACAAAATAACAACAAAATAAAAACAACATAAATTTTATTTAAAAAATAACAATCCAAAAAAAAAATATTTTTTTGAGTAAGAAAAACATAACAACGAAACATAAAAATGAAAACTATTTTGTCAACTATATTCACCCCCTAACCAAATTGAGATATTGTCTCCAATGTTTTAATAAGAAAAAGTAGAGTTTAGAAGACATCACATGTTAGTGTGGAAATGATAATTGAATCTACAACATTGCTACTAAAAGGAAAAGTTACATATTAAAACAATAAAAGGAAATTAAAACAGTAAATGATATGTATTGGTAGTTGTGATTATAGCTCACATCTTCCTCTGGTTTTACGTCTAATAAGAAAATGTATAGTTTAGAAGACATCACATGTTATTGTGGAAATGATAATTGAATCTACAACATTGCTACTAAAATGAAAAGTTACATATTAAAACAATAAAAGGAAATTAAAACAGTAAATGATATGTATTGGTAGTTGTGATTATGGCTCACATCTTCCTCTGGTTTTACGTCCAGTAATGGCTTGAATGCCTTCTATTGGTCGGGGATATGTTTCCCATCCAATTTTCTTATAAATTGGCAAACAAGATATTTTAAGGTCAGATTCCTGAGACTGTATTGTGGTCAAATCCACTATGATGCATCTCAAAAGTGAATGATACATTATCTAATGACTCCTAACTCATGTCATCTCTAATGGATTGATTTTTTTCTTCACGATTATTAGACATCATTCCTAAAGAACGACAATGTGTGTTACACGTCGAGCGTGCACATTTATAACAAACGCCAAATTGTTTAGCTATTCGTTTCATAGCATATGTGCTTTTCTCCAAAATAGGTATGTAAGAGATGAATGAATCAAGAAATTTAAGGACTCTTGTTTTAACCATATTTTATATGTAAAGGTTTAACCTTTTTTTAGGAGGTCGATAAGTCATGATATTATCTTTTAAATGTAGTATACGTGTGTATTTTAAGGGATTAATATCTTTTATAACTTTTAAAGTTCATCCAGTTCTTTGTTTATGCTGTCTTAAAATAAACAACTTACCTTCTTGATCGTTGTAAGGGAGAAAGAAATTATCGCATGGTAAGTTTTTTTATCTCCAAAAATATATATTTCAATCTTTTAGACAAAGTCTTTGATTCTAATTTCGTTGCTTTCTCATGTTTTTCTTCTTCAAGTGTTCCTAATTCCTCAAAGTTTTATTTCTCTCCATCGTCTTCCAGTACATGTGTAGAATCAAGTGAAGAAAAATCATTAGAAATATCTGAATCTAATTATGTATCTGATTCAAGAAAATTAGTTGTATAAATTTCCATAGGGTCAGATAAACTCCCTTTAATATGTTTCTTCAAAACTGGTTCAATTAGTTCCAAGTTATCGTTTTCATTATCATCATCATATGGTTGCTTGCACATATTAAAAATATTAAGCTCAAACGTCATATTGTCAAAGGATAAATTCATGATTCCATTCCTGTAATTAATTAAAGCATTAGCTATTGCTTAAAATGGATGACCAAGTATTACATGAATAGGCTTATAATTGTCTGCTACATATTGTATTTCCAAGATAATAAAATCAACATGATATATGAATTTATTGACTTGTAATAACAGGTTTTCCAAAATTCATTTCAGTACCTTGACTGATAATAAAATCAACATGATATATGAATTTATTGACTTGTAATAACAGGTCTTCCAAAATTCATTTCAGTACCTTGACTGATCTATCGGCAAGTAAAAGAGTAGTTGAAGTTGGTTTTAACTCACCAATATTAAGTTGTTAGTAAATTGAAAATGGAAGCAAATTGACACTAGCTCCGAGATCAAGCAATGCATGCTAAATTTTATGATTTCCAATAATACATGAAATAGTTGGATAACCAAGGTCTTTGTATTTCAATGCATTATCAGTTGAGAGAATGAAACTTACCTCTTTAGCAAGAAAAAACTTTCTTTCTTACCTGTTGTTTTCTTTTAACGTTGCACAAGTGTTTCAGAAATTTGGCATAAGATAGTATCTGTTTGATGACATCTAATAAAGGAATATTGATCTTCATATGTTTGAATATTTCATATATCATTGAGGAATGGTTCAATTTCTTTGTTTTCAATGCTTGAAGAAATGAAGGTGCATGTGAAAAAGCGTTATCATCAATGATAAGTAGTGGTTCATCAACCCTTTCATTACCCTATGAAGCTGACTCATTTTCAACTTCACGAGGTTCAAGAATGGGTCTTTAAATGACCTTATCACTGCGAAGAGTAATAACATATTTGACTTGGTCTATGTGTTGACTCTCAGAACTACCCTCGTGAGGGTTTTGATGACTCTTAAGGTTTGGTTGTGGTTGTGCAAGAAACTTTCCTTTCTCATGAATGGTCAATGCAAATGTGATTTTGGCAAAATTATCTTTCAGATCACTCAATGTTTGCACATTTTAGTTATTGATGGCTCCATGTTTCTCAATGAATGCATGCAAGGTATCCTCAAAGGTTTTCCTAAGCGATGGGACATATGGTACATAATTCTGAGAATTTTGAAAATTCTTGTGTACCTGGGGAGGTTGTTACGATGGGTGTGCTTGGTTATCATTCCTCCAACTAAAGTTTGGATGGTTTCTCCAACCAAAATTATAGGTTTGGGAGTATGAGTTTGGATTTGGTCTATTGAAGGTGTTTATGGAACTGACTTGGTCACGGATACATTATTGCAGGGCTGGCAAGGTTGGACAAACTTGTGTAACATGTTCATTTGAATTACAGATATGACATGTAACTGCTTGAATTGACTTGACATGATCACTATTCCTCATTTCTAATGCCTCAACTTTTTTAGCTAGAGATGCATATTTAGCAGAAAGGTCATGGTCTTCCCTAAGGTTAAACATGTATCTATCAGATGACTGTGGTTTTACAGACGACTTATAAGTCCCACTTGTGTCCTAGTGTTGTACATTCTCTATTATGTGTTCTAGGTAATCTAGTGCATCTTTGGGACGTTTACCCTTATATTCACAATTACACATCATTTCCACTAATTGTCTACTTTGGGATGTTAAACCCTCGTAAAAGTAGGAAATCAGCCTCCATGTTTCAAACCCGTGATGTGGACAAACATTTAACATTTTTTTAAATCTCTCTCAATATTAGTAAAATATTTCCCCCGACTCTTGTGTGAAAGTTGTGATTCTCCTCTTAAAGGAGTTTGTCCTGTAAAATGGAAAGAAGTTTTTCAAAAATTGCTCTTGCAAATCATCTCATATTCTGATGGAACTCGACCTAAGGTGACGATGCCAAATTTTAGCTTTATCCTTTAATGAAAAGGGAAAAAACTTAAGTCGAATTATATTCATGCTGTAATTTCGGTTTGTGCAAGTATTACATACCTCTTCGAATTCCCTTAAGTGATGATAAGGATTTTCTAATTCTAAATCTTGGAATGTGACTAAAAATTGGATGACACCTAGTTTAAAATTGAAACGTGATGCATCTGGGGGAAAGCAATGCAAGATGGCGATCATGTCCTAGTGGGATTCATGAATTCTCTTAGTGTATTAGGATGATTAAGATCGCTATGATGGGGCTTATATTCTACCTGATCAACTGAATTTTCATCTTGGCCAGGTGGATTTTCATTTCGGTTCTCGGTTATTTTGATAGACGACGAAAGTGATTGAGACTCTATGATCGAGACTAATGTATCATGCAACCTAAATGTAGACTATATGCTAAAATTTAAATATGCAAATGCAATACTTACACCCAAAAAATGACAAAAGAAAAAAATGTAATGATTAGATCATAAAAACATCCTCTGATTCTTGTCAATTCAGATCTCAATTGAATTTTTCGCTCAGCTGTCTCAATTTCTCGAATTAGGTTCTCACAAAAATTATGGAAGAATCTCTAGATGATGATGGTTCAAGAAATTCTTTGGCAAAATGCAAGCTCCAATTTATTTTAGTTTTTCGTTAACCTTAAAGAATCAAGTACATGGTTTGTCTATATATGTGATGTCTAGGTTCAGAATTCATTTGGGGATCAATCGTGACATCTTGGATCTACACAACTGCAAAGAAAAAGAAAAAATATGATGAAGAAAATAAAAATAAAATAAAAAATAAAAAGAGAAGAAAAAATTATAATGATTTTAAATTTTTATTCTATCTACTAAAATATACTCATCGGCAACAGCGCCAAAAAATTGACGCACTCACAAAGTGGTTATTTACTCCCAAGTATAAGAGTGTCGAAGTAATAAATAGTCTGGTAAGTCCAAGATTGATCCACAAGAAATAGATTTAGTAAAATAAAATAACATTTCGAGTAAAAATAAAAAGGCTGAATTGATTGAAGTGATGAACAATTTTTAAATTGGAATGTAACAATAAATTAAAATATTGAGGCTAAAAGATCCACTCTTAATATTTCAAATATAAAGAAATCTTACTTTTTATAATATATAAATTGTCATTATTACATAGTTAATTTACTTCAGAAATTAATTATGCCAAAACATATAAAAACCAACCATATATGTGGTGATAACATTTGTCTATAACAAGTCCAGTTAGGTACTCAATAATACCAAATATATAAAACCATCCATAAATACGGTAACAAAGTTTGTCAATAATTAGTCCAGATTTAAATATCAATCTTCATATTACAATTCATATATTATAATATAGGTAAGATTAATATATATATTCTCATGTTAAGAGTTTCACCCTTTACCGCAACAGAATGAAATTAGTTACTCATGCTTTGAATAAAAAAAACTCATAATTTTATTAATGAAAGAAAAAATTACAAGAAAAATAAAACACACAAGACACTTCTTCTAAATTCCTCAAAAGATAAAATGAAAAAAATATGAAGAAAATAAAAGGTGAACACCTCTATTTATAGTAGAAGTGTTCATCCCTTAATTATGAATTACAACTTTTCAAATCAAATACAAACAATAAACTTTTAATAATTTTTTTTCCTTTTTTGATTTTTTTTTTATTATTTTGCAAACATTTGTCACAATCTACCTAAAGGTAGATTATAATATTTCAACTTTTATTTTTTTATTATTATTATTTTTTATCTAATAATTAAAATTACATGCAACATATATTGACTTCTTCACAATTTTTTACATTGAAAACCTTCGAACTAGAAAATATCGTAAAGAGAAAAGTTATAGATATTTGAGTTTTCTTTCATCTGAAACTAGAATCGTCTCAATCTGATATCAGAGTAAAATATTATGGACAAAATAAGAAAATTACGCAAAATTAGAATTTCCAAAATTGTACAATGTTAGAACGCCCTTTCAAGTTTCTGATCTCCGAAATCCAAAAGTCACGTCCATTTTTCTAATTATGCATCCAAAGTATTATTTCACCTACATAATAAATAAAAATCACAATAAAAATATATAAAACACAAATTTAATTATTATTTCACAAATGTGTTAAATTAAGAGGTTACTTTAGAAAACAATTATCCTTCACAAAACTCCAACTTAGGGAGAAACCCATTTTCTCCAGTTAACCACATGAACCATCATCTGGCCCAATCGACATACTTATATGAAAACTCGGTCTGAGGAGGATATTCCAGTTGACAATACATGTATAAAGAATTACTTGGACATCACGATCTACACTACGTGGGGACTTGGTGTGAAGACATTCCATTCGACACTATATGGGAACTTGGCGTGTACATCCTAGTCGACATTACCATGTACGACTTACACTTTTAAGAATCTCACATTCGACATTAGTAAGGCATGAGACTTGTTAGGGATGTCTCACTCGACATTAGTGTGTTGTTTGGCTTTTGTTATGGGTGTCTCAGTCGACATTATTATATATAGCTTGATAATTATTATAGATGTCCCAGTCGACATCAATGTGTGGCTTGGGACTTGTAATGAATGTCCTAATTGACATTATAATTTTTGGGACTAGTTATGGGTGTCCCAGTCGACATAACTATATATGGCTTGATAATTGTTATGGATATCTCGGTCAACATCAACACGTGTGTAGCTTGGGAATTATTATGGATCCTATACACATGTATGGCTTGGAGTTTGATGTGCATTCTATTCGACATCAATACGTGTGAAGCTTGAGAATTGTTGTAGATCCCAGACAAGCTGGTATAGCTTGGGTCTTAATGTATATCTCATTCGATACTATACGCTTGTAGCTTGGGACTTGTTAAGGATGTCCCAGTCGACATTACAATATGTGATTGGTCACTTGTTAACGATGTCTCAGTCGACACTACAAATGGGTATGGAGCAAACTTCCAAATCTCCATTACCCAATAAAGTGGCTCACTTGACAAAGTTCCAAACACAGGCTGCAAGAGCCACGTTCAGGCTACGTGAAGACCGGTCCACACGTGAATGCATGCAAGAGCCACATCGGCCCAAATGCATGTTGCCAAGAGAGACCCAACAAAATAAACATTCTTTAAGCCACAGGAACGAGACACCTTCCTCTAAAGGAACCACTCTACTTACTACTCATGTCAGACGATGAATCAACATATCATGTATAAGTACTTGCAGCTGTCTCATTCTACACGAAGAGGACGTACCCTTCACAAACATATCTGCACATTTCCCATTCGATAGAGAGCCTTGGTGTACCAATCCAACTTGCTCACTCAAATGAGCCGCCAAAAAATATAGTATGACATATGAAGAATGAGCCACTCGACACGATGTCTATAAAACAAATAAAGGCTTGGCACTAGGTGAATATACCACTCGACATGATATAAATGAAGGCTTGGCACTACGATAATGTGCAACTCGACACGACACACGTGAAGGCTTGCCACTAGGGAAAGATCCCATTTGACACCACAAGTCCAATGATAACTGAACATGCACGTATGAAAATTCCACTCGACACAACTCGATGATTGTCGAATGGAGTTCTTCCTTTATTCCAAACAATTTTAATTTCAAGAGCACTTATAGTATCATGTCATATGGTCGCATTCGACATATATAGGATGATAAAACATCTTGTTCATTCAATTCCCAAACAACAAGGTGGATGGCCATCAACTCCATGGTACATGGAAATATTGCCATCTCTTCCATACTACATGGATAGATTACCATCAACTATAGACTCCATTTGACCGAAGACCCACACTGACCTATGTCAGATCTTGTAGAATGAGAATTGTAGAGTGAGGAATGGAAATCCTCCTGACATTTGTCATGTCTTGTAGAGTGAAGAGTGAAGACACCCCATGGACATTCATCAGGTTCATTCAAATGTAGTCTCATGGGTATAGGTCCATTAGACTGTAGTCTCATGGACCTCCATCAAGTCCATTCAACAGTAGTCTCATAGACCTTTATAGGGTCTTGTAGAGTGAGTACCATTATAGACCTTCATCAGGTCTAGTAGAATGGGAAGTGAAAACCATTATAGACCTTCATCAGGTCTAGTGGAATGAGAAATGAAAACCCTCATGGATCTTCATCATGTCTAGTGGAGTGAAAACTATCTTGGAATTCCATCAGTTCTGGTAGAGTAAAGATTCTCTTGGACCTTCATCTGGTTCATTAGACTGGGAACATTCA